>JAHBCN010006845.1:0-46557 GCA_019359885.1 Listronotus oregonensis
CAAACAATAAACAAAAATTAAAGTCACAATTTAATAAACACTAATCACAAAAATAAGAAGGTTTTGATCAATCCAAAAAACGGTAATGGCTCTCATAAAATTATAATGTGTTGGCTAACCCACTGATTTATCAGGGAAAAAAAAAAAAATTTGTGGAATTTTGTTATTCGCAGAATCGGCGGGGCCAACTCTGACAGTTATTTTCATCTGGGCTGAACATTTTTGATCGAATGGGCCATAGCATTGGGCCCATACACCTTTAAACTTCCGGATCAGAGTAGCACCGTATTGGCCAATTTAATTTCGGCCGTTAACGAAAAATGATCTGCCGAACGCTATGGTCAGGGTTGCTCCGTTTTTACCATTTTGTTTTTTTGAAAATTTAAATAAACGTTCTGTTTTTTTTTATTACTATTGTTTTACATTAAAGTTAAACAAAATGGATTTAAGTGCTAACTGCGGACAAGTACCCAAGCTGCTATTAAAAAATTAAAAAAAATATCATGGTAATGATATTTTCAGATTCAGGAAAATGCTTGGTAAATATCACACTCTTTCTCCACAGTTATTAGAATAGCCGAAAAAGTATTTTAAATATATGAGAATGAGTAATGAAACCTTCCGCTACATATTAAAAGGAATTCTAGATGTAAAAAAAACAGTCAGATTTTCACCGCGGCCTTAAGGCTGCGGTCAGAGTAGCACCGTATTCGGCCGAATTTATTTTCGGCCGTTAACGAACGAAAGAGATCTACCAAACGCTATGGTCAGGGTTGCACCGTTTTTTCCCGAATATTAGTTTTTTTAAAAATTTAATTCCAGCGATTCTGGTTTTTTTTAATTATTTTTATTTTACATTTAAAAAGTTAATAAAATGAAATTGTAAGTGTTACTCACTGCAGAAGTAAGTACCGCCGTCAAGCTGCTATTATTTAAAAAAATAAAGAGATATCATGTTAATGATATTTTCAGATCCAGGAAAATGTTTGGTGGATATTACACTCTTTTTCCACAGTTATTAAACCAACGCAATTTCATTACACAGTTTTTTGGCAATATCTCTATTATGGTAATTATTACTTCGTATATCCTATAGACTAGGTGTATCGAAAACTAAACTAATTAATTTTTTGCACCCCATTTTCGGACAGGCACTATTTCTCAACGTCTTTAAAATCGGTTAAATACTACCGAAAAAAAAACAAATTAATTTGAATTGGTCTTAAACAACGCTATTAGCGGCGTAATTAGTGACATAGTTAGTGTCAGAACGTTTTTACATTTCTTCAGACAAAAAATGTTGGAACCTAGTTTGGATGTCCCTAGTGATGCGGAGGAAGCTGCTCAAATTGCAATGTCGAGTCTGATCCCTGAAAAATCAAAATCAAAGTACAATTTGGCTTATTAAAAATTCACTAATAGTAAGTGTTTTATAACAAATTTGTTTATATTTTCTCTGTGCAACTGGTGATGGAATGGACTTTACGCAACTAGTTTTAAAAATTTTTACTTTTTAACACCAGTTAAAACGTTTCAATAAGCCGGACAGTTTTAAAAATGTCACTTTTTATGCCAAAATTGAAAAAAATATTATTTTTTTATTTATAACTTCTTTTTTATAATGGATTTTCACCAAGTAAAAGCCGTGTCAATACAGAATATAATTTTCACTGGAAATTTATTGGATTAATGATCTGTAAGTGATATCTTTAGCTTTTTAATTCATAATAAAAGTACCAACATTTAATGGTTAAATTAACCTATGTACTAAAACAATCAATTTTAAAAACCATTTACAAGTAATTAAAATCTCTATTTCTCGTTTTAAAGATTAAATTAGTTTTGTTTTCATCACTCTCATTTATAAATAATAGTATGATTAAAGGTGCACGGTTTTAGCCTGCCACACGAATGTGTGTATTTTACACAAAATGTTTTTTCCGATTTTCCTCCTATCATAACTTCAATCTCATTTCATACAAAGGTATGAAATTTGGTGTGTAAATTCACATAAATCGTCTAATTACATGTAAAAAAAATTAAAAAGTTATATCAAGTGATCTCTGAGATATTCGATTTTAAAAATAGCCCATTTTACTACTGACTGACTGACCAACTGACTCATTAGTATAGCTTTCCGAGAAAGCAGAAACTCTAAATTTAGTATGCAAGGAGGTCTTAGCACAAAAGTAGAGAAAAAATTCTAAAAACTGCACATTTTACTCGGAACGTATGTCAAACTAAAAGGGTCAAACGCTGAAGTAAATAATATTTTTATAGCCCCTGACTTTTTAAACTTGATTCGTGTAATGACCTTTGAACCCGCATGATAACAGCGATGCCCACCATAGCTTTCCAAGTAGATGAAAAACTTGGACTTATTCTTTTTTTCATCAATTTTTTAATAGATTTTTAGCAACTTTTTGTCTTTTGGTAACCATACAATTAAGTTCACAGCAAAAATAGCAATTAAACTGGTCAATAACTTAAAAAGTAAAAAAAATAATTTTTTTCAATTTCTTTGTTAAATATTCGACCAAGTAATTGGACTAGTTTTTGTTTCAAAACTCGGTATGCCACAAAAGTGTGTTGCTGCCTCGCAAACCATTTCCGTTTTCTTTAAAATAAGTTTATGTTATGTGTATAAAATCTGTCGCTCTACATTTTATAGAACTTTCTTTAAACACATTCGATATTACTTTTACGACAACATCGCACAAAAGAAAGAAAATATATCTCCTTGAGTTTACCTTTATCTTTTCTAAGTTTATATCTATATTTTTAAGACTTTACTTTTAGGCTTGTAATAAAGTTAAGATGGATTTTATATGGCATATTCTTGAGTAATATTGCAAAGTACTTTTCAATAACTTTTGATTAGGATGTAGTTGAGATGCATACACGTTTTAAAACACTTAGTGTAAAATTCGCATTTACAAAAGCTTTATCCTTCTTTGTCATTACCAAAAAGGGAAAAGATACGTCATAAAATAGTATATGTATTATGCTATAAGGAGAAAAAGAGGTACTTTTTATGGCGCGCTTGTGTTTAACAGCCAAACGGAGTGAGAGCTGGTAATGGAGAGTAAGCCATGAAAAGTAACTTTTTCTCCAAATAAAATATGCTGTTTTTTCTTCGTAGGTCGACAAATTAATGCAAAAAAATATTTTTTAATAGTAATAATTAATAATTATTAAAGATAAGTGGGTTCGCAAGGTGGCTTAGACCGGTGTCGGTGAATAGTTATTATAGTAATGTGACAAAAATCTGTTAATGGACACTGCCAACAATAGTTATTATTTATTTATAAAATTGCGTCTCCGATTGCGTTCTAATTCCGTATTGATAAGCAGTTATTAAATATGTACAGTAACGGTATTAAATCTTGGGCAATTCTTTTTTCCTTTCGTAAAATAGGCTTCTACTGAATATAAGTAGTGTTAAAAAAACATAATAAAGAAACAGGTGTCCGTTGTCAGTGTCTAAAAATATTTTTTTTAAATGCCAAATTTTACTCTGGAGCAAAACGTATTAATTAATTATTCATTATATTGAGCAAAAAGGTTGACCAAAAAGGGATGTAACGAAAGAGCTTAACATCCCAAAGAGTAGTATTCCTTTTGTTAAAGAAAAAATGGCAGGAAACACACTCTTTTGAGAGAAGAGCTGGAAGTGGTCGCCCCAAACTATTGAATCAAGAATAAGGCAATAATTAAGTTAATGTTTTGAGAAACCAACCATTTAAATCTGTGGTTACAGCAAAAACGGAAAGCAATTTTCCAGCATCGGTTAGAACGGCACGGCGAAGAATAAGGCAAATATCCGACTTGCGCTGCCACCAGGCAGCCTTAAACCATTTTTAACAAATGCGAATAAAGAACAACGCATTGGATTTGCTCTACGATTTTACTTGGAACCTCCGATTTTTTGGAAAAAGATAATATTCACCGATAAAAAGGTGTCAGTGGTGCTACAATGGGATACTGAAGGTATACAGGCCTCAAGGAACACGATTTGATAAAAAATATACCCAAAAGGACAGAAGTATTGGGCGATTTTCAGTAAATGTTTGGGGGCAGCTGAGTGCACAAGGACTTGGTGTATTTTATTTTATCAAATGAAGGTTCAATGAGGAGTTATATATAGATCTACTTCAGAATATCATGCTTCCTTCTGAACTGGATCGATTTCCGGACAGAAATTTTATCTTTCAGCAAGATAAATGTCCCGTTCATACGGCCCGGCAAATTGATGAATGGATGGAAAAGCAGCGTATTAGGGTTTTACCGTGGCCCGCACGTAGTTCGGATTTAAATGTTATGGAAAATTTTTGGGGCTTATTAGTTAAAAAAATAAATAGGGAAAATAATTTTAGGCCGCAAAATGTAAACAAACTTAAGAAAACAATTTTAGAGGCTTGGAATGAGTTACGAGGAAATCCGGACTACGCCCGGGCTTTGGTCCCTTCGATGCCTGGAAGGCTAAACTCTGACTTAGAAAAAAACGGGGCCGCAATAAAATATTAAATTTGTTTGGAAGGATATTTAAGTTTGTTTAAATTTATTAAATTGTTTATTAATTTATTAATTTGTTAGTTTTTATAAAATATAAATATTTTCTTTTCCCTTTTGCTTTATTTATAATAATTAAAAGTAAAACAAGGTAAAAAAGAGCGATTCACAAAAATTGGCAAAAAAGTCAAAATTTGATAAACTTTTTGTCCAAGATTTAATGGTCGTCACTGTAAATTTCATATTTAATCAGATAATAAATAAAATTTTAGATTTGTTTTAGTTTAATAAATATTATATTGCTAACTCTTGATGTTTGTTTGTATCTATGTTGCGATAACAACACTTTTCCTACGCAAGCGGTAAAGTGAAAACTAAACTTCGGCGGAAAAATTAAACTTTGCGGTCGCCTACACAGTCGAGTAATGATGGAGAAAATGTCATAAAACCTCCTAAAAAGTAATAATCAATATGAACAGAGCCACAAAACATTTTTTTCGAAGCGGGTAGGAGATCTAACTGGAATTTGCCATATTTTGAAATGGCCAATTTATCATAAGAACCAAAGATTAAAAGTTATCTACACTGGCGGTTCCGAAATTGGTACCAAGTTCATATTGGTGGAGTAAAAATAGGTACAGTTCTGTTCAATAAAAAGTTGTAGAACAGTTGTATCGTGTAAACCTGCCTGCAATATCCAGTATTTTTAAAAAAAGTTGTACAAGAATATACAAATATACATCATTTTTTAAAATCATATGATGGGGTCAATCCATTTCAAATTATTTCTTATAAATTAATTTTATTTTTAAAAAATAACAACAAATATATTTATTAAATTACAAAATTTAACAATGAATGATCTATAACAAATTTAAGATCAATTAATTTAGAAAAAAATATGTAAACAACATCTGTAACAATTAAAAAACAGTAATATCTATTATTTTGTCATAGCACCGTTTCTTTCTAAAATTTCATTTAGCCTACAGGGTATGAAAGAATAAAGGTTTGCGATTAACAGAGGATCATCACTTAACTCATCCCATGTTTGTTCAATAAAATTTATCAACGTGTCTCTATTTTGTGGTCTAAAATTTATATCGTATATTTTTTTAGTCATCATGCCCCACACGTTTTCAATTATATTGACATCTGGACATTTTGCAGGCCACACCATGGTTTCAACATTGTTTGTTGCAAACCGCTCTTTTATTATTTGGGCATTATTATGGACAATTATCTTGCTGCAGTATGAAATTGTTTTCGGGGAAATGATGTGTAACACTGTGGCAACATCACATTTTCCAAAATATTTTTATATGTGATTGCGTTAAATCTTTCATTTAAAATTCAACACACCCCCAGTCCATGTCTACTTAACCACGCCCACACATTTACCGAAAATCTTCCAAATCGATCAGAATGGTTACTATATTCTTCATTGTATCTAGTTTTATTTGGTCTGTATACTCTGATATGTCTGTTGGAAGTTGATTGGAACACTTTTTCATCAGTGAACACAACATTATCCCAATTTTATTAGAATATTGTTGAGGGCAAAAATTATTCTGCCCTGTTTATGTTCATTACTTATAACTAATTTCTTTGCAGCAACATAGTTTTTAAGATGTGAGTTTTTAATCCTCCGACAGGCCGTTGGTCGAGATCCTGGGAAATTCGTTCGTTCTATAGCATTTAGAGCAACTTGAAATGGATTGGCTTGTAAATACCTTATAAGGACATCGTCTTCTTCATGGGTAGATATTCTAGGTCTGGTCTTTTTCTCCAGCGTTCCTTCAATTTCCGATCGACATTTTATTTTTTGCACTGTATTATACTAGTATTCATAATATGGGCGACATCTCTAATCGGTATGCCATCTTGTATGTGGGCAATTACTTGAGCTCTTTGAATAGAATTAAGTTGTGGCATATTGTTCCAATAAAAAATAAAAAACTTTTCTTGTCAAAACCGACTAATCAATGTCAGTGATAAATTTAAAGACATTTATAAAAACCTGATTTACACTAGCCTAAAATAGCTGTACAACACTTTTATGAACAGAACTGTACAGGGTTGTCCAACGAAGGGTAAACACCCTCGTAATTTCTTTATTTCAAAAGATATTGAAAAACGGTTTATACAAAAGTTGTAGGAATTTTAGAGGAGAATATGAGCAGTTTGCCATGAAAACAATTGAACATCTAATAAAAAAGTTATACGAAAAAAATATGGTTATCTTACTTATTTTAAATGGAACACCCGGTATATTATGTGATTTTTGGATTCTCTAGAAAATTCTAAACCTTTTTCATATAGGGTGTTACATGTCTAAAGTTAAAAGTTTCGGAGCAATGGACAATTGAAAATCAGTAAAATGTCTTATAGCTTATTCTATTAAATAGGCTGAAATGCAAAATAATTAAATAACAAAAAAAAAAAAAACATTTATTTGCATAGCAAAAACATCTAACATTTAGTAATCCATTAACGTAATCTAGGATTCGAAAATACCTCCTTCAGCGGCTAAACACATATGCATGCGCTCTATAAAGTTCTCTGACGTGTTGTGTAGCATATCATGATTGACAGCTCTAAAAGACTCTTGTATCCTCTCTTTCATTTCATTTGGACTTTCACAAGGCGTAGCATTCACGAAATTGTCGATGAATCCCCCACAGAAAGTAATCCAATGGGCTGAGGTCGGGGACCTAGGAGGCCAGAGAATCGGTCCGTCGTCATCCCTATTTTCATACCATGGATTTCCCCTGTTTCCTATCCATTTCGATCCATGACGTTCAGTCAAGAAAAAAGTGACATCACGTGTGCTATGCGGCGGGGCCCCGTCATGTTGGAACCACATATTTCTTCTAACTTGAAGGTTTACATTTTCTAATAATGTCGGCAATGATTCATTTAAGAAGTTTAAATATTTGTTACCAGTTAAAGTACCCTCGAAAAAATATGGGCCAACAACAGAGTTATCTATAATTCCACCCCATACGTTCATGACCATCTTCCTTGTTTCATAATTTCCCTCTCAATTAGGATTTTGTTGACTGTAGTACCTTATATTATGTCGGTTCATAGTACGATCACTTTTAAACGTAGATTCATCGATGAATAACACGTTTTTAAAAAAGTCATGGTTTTGGTCAATTTTCTCTATAGCCCAAGAACAAAAATCTCTCTTTTTTCTTTATCACCAGGTAGTAGCTTCTGGTGATACGAAATGCGATAGGGATGCACTTTGTGATTTTGTAAAATTCTCTTCACAGACGTGTAAGACATACCAAGGGCTTCGCTCCGAGAATTGGTACTTTGGATGGGATTCTCATGAACGGAAAGCAAAACTCGTAGCTGATTTTCCTCATTGAGAACAGGCTTATTAATAACAACTCTCTTCTTATAACCTACATTTCCGGTCTCCCTGAATCTGTCTCCTAATTTTTTCAACGTTCTCAAACTTGGTTGCCGCCTGTCGGGATACATGTTTAGATACTGTCGTTTGGACGCTCTCAACTGATACACATTCCTCGCCAACGTATTCACCATATCTATCATTTCGTCTTTTGAGTAACGCGTGTTTCTGTTCATTTTAACAAATAGTTATAGTAGAAGAATATTCTTTGACAAGTAAACTATCAAAAGTTTGACGACTGTTTGATCCACTCGCTGCACGGCAACCAAACGCCACTGTTGGAGCACGTGTCCCATTGTTGACATTTTTTGCATTTCAGCCTATTTAATAGAATAAGCTATAAGACATTTTACTGATTTTCAATTGTCCATTGCTCCGAAACTTTTAACTTTAGACATGTAACACCCTTTATGAAAAAGGTTTAGAATTTTCTAGAGAATCCAAAAATCACATAATATACCGGGTGTTCCATTTAAAATAAGGAAGATAACCATATTTTTTTCGTATAACTTTTTTATTAGATGTTCAATTGTTTTCAATGCAAACTACTCATATTCTCCTCTAAAATTCCTACAACTCTTGTATAAACCGTTTTTCAATATCTTTTGAAATAAAGAAATTACGAGGGTGTTTACCCTTCGTGGGACAACCCTGTACACATAAATTTTAAAAACAGGAGCACATTAAGCATAAAACACTTATTTTTGACCTTGAAACTTCATTTTTTTTATTTAGTACTTTAGTGTGTTTCCTCCACTCAAGGCAGTTTAAAGGTTTATGGAGAGCTTATGCTGTGGAACGAAATTGTCCACGCGTGCAGGGCAGCGGGAATAGGAGCAAAGGCCCCGCGGAATTTGTGCAATGAATAGTGGGTCAGGTCCGGACTTCCATAATTCTTTGTTACCATGTACAAAGTAGACATCATCAAATTCAAACTAACCGTACTTTCACTGTTTTTTTTTTCAATTTTTGCACACCATTGTTGGTTATTAAACAAAACTATTTTACACTATTTAAAATTATTGTGTAATAATGGATTTTATATCATCTAATTTAATATGAAAAAAATTGATGGCGCCACTTCACAGCCTTCTATTTAAATGGTCGATATTTTTGGGAGTTTTGTATTTTTATTAAAAATCTTAATAAAATGAAGGAAAACACGATTCTTGAAAATAAATTTCAAAAATTGTATTATATTTTCGTGTACTTATCACCAATTTTGCGATAAAAGAAGAGCAAGATAGTGTAAAAAGTTTTATTTAATTATCATATTTAAGTATCCATATGTGAAAAATAAAACGTTGGCAAAAAAACTTACTTTAGATTTGTAACCAGTGCCTCCGTATGCAAAAAAATATTAACATCGATGGGGGTCAAGAAAAGTAAAAGCTTATCATAATTTAAACTGGTTGTTTGTGTTTTAGGCTCATACAATATTTTATAAATTTATAATTTGTATAAATTTATAATTTGTATATAGTTCACCAAGGCTAAGACTTCAATACTAACGTACCGTTGGTATCTTAAGTGTGCCAAGGGGGAGCTTATTTATACAAGACTTAAATATTTGGAAATTTGGAGAAACTTCTGCGGGTAGTAGATTTCAGTTTGGAAACTCTAGATATGACACAACGAATAAAGTGGGCAAAAGGATGCATAAAAGTGGCACTACGTATGGCTCTGTTGAAAGCTGTCAAAAAAATTATACTTGCCAACTCCTCAGAGCAAAATCCGTGAAAATACCTATAAAAATGCAACATATCCCCTACAGCGCGTCGGTCGGTAAGAAAAGAAAGCTTTTCTGTAGCCCCGGGATCATTAATAAGACGAACAGCTCTTTTTAAAATGAGTCAAGGATGATAAAAGTTGTAAGAAACGCCATTTCCCAGACATAAGAAAAATTTTATAAAGATGGTCTGATTTGGAATACGTACAAATGATACATATTAGACAGAGAGAAATACTTTCTTGGTCAAAAGAGGAATTTAAGCTTTTTTGAAGCAGCTGAGGCTATGGATGTAAAGTGTGTGTGCCAATTAAGGTTATTCTAAAATAAACGCCAAAATGATTAAATTAATTTTAATTGAGACACCGAACATGACTTTGTCTTGTTGTCAAATCAAGATTAGTTAAAGGTCTTGTAAAAGAGATATTTGCATTGACTTGTTAGTTTTTTCCAAATCAGGTTTATAGGCTAAAAATTTAATTTTAGAGTGGAGGATACTATCATCAGCAAAACTAATAATAGAATTAATTGAAAAAGAAAGATTGTTGATGTGATGAGGAAACATAGTTTGTGCCCTGGGTACCCCAGCATTAATTTAGGTAGAAGCTGGAAGGATGACGTTACGATATTATAAGTAACAAACAACAAACACAAAATTATAGTTACAATTTGATAAACACTAATCACTATAATAAGGAGGTTTTTATTATTCTAAAAAACTTTTGAAATTACAAAATAAAATCACTCAAGGCAAAAAAGTCGAAATTAATACGGCGCGGAGGTATATACGCGCTGCGCCGTCGCACATGAAAACGGGACTACGGCTCTGTCCAAAGTATAATATGTTGCCTGTCTACACACTGATTTATCAGTGTGTATCTAGGAAACATATGACAAAGTTTCGTGAAATTTTGTTACTGTGCAGAATCAAAAGGAAACTTTCATGACAGTTAATTTTATACTGGTCCAGTCATTTTTAAATCGAATAGGCCGTAGTATTGGGCTTTCATAAACCTTTAAACTTCCTTGGCTCCACTGCATTTTATCTACGTTTCCTGGGTGAGTGTAGGTTTCCACAATATACGTTGGCACAATACAGTTATTTTTTTCTAAGCTAAGAAAGTAACTCCACGTCACCGTAAATATTTTATAGTTGCTGTCTTTAATAAATTTTAAATGAGTTATAGGTGAAACCTAAAAGTAACGACCAAAGAGAGTTTCTAATCATTTAACCCAAAAGTCGTTATAGGTCTGCGGTCAACCGTATAAAAGTGTTATTGCTACTAACGACGCCTATAAAGTTTACGGGGTCGCGTTTAAACCATTTGCTCACTTATTCGTATTATAAAGGTCAGTTTAAATGGATTACTAGTGAACCTAATAAACTTAGGCTGAATTGGTACGTGTTTTATGCAGGATGATATAGTAATAAAAATAATTAAATAAAACATTTTTTTTATTTAACACAGCTCGTTTCAGGGATAATTTTAGAACAAATTAAAAGCCCATTGGGTCCGATAATATTTTTTAAGACCCTCGATTGTTTTATAAACTCATTGACACGTCTAGGCATTGGTCTGATAAGCTGGTCTGTATCCGGTGAGGTATCCCATTTTATCCTATCTCTTACTCATAAGGGTGAAGTGCTGTTATACAGGATGATTCATGAGGAAATGTCAATACTTCAGGTACGTAGTCAGGGTCCAAAAATAAACATAAAAGTCTATACAAATATGGGTTCGCAAGGCCTTCGTTTCCGAGATACAGGGTGTTCACCACAGAGCTGACATGTGCTTAGAAGTAAATGGTGAAATTTTTAAAAATTATAAAACCTAGCTTATGTTTTGTCGGAAATAATTTAAGAAAAATAATTTTATTTAAAATTAAAATACATATTGTTTAACTATACATTTTGTTTTATTTTTTTTTAAGTCTCACTATAATAAAATCAGATGCGTCGTAATTTTTTTAAATCCAAATATCTCGAAAACGGTTGCTTACATCAACTTTTAACAAGTATACCCTTTGACGTAAAAATGAGAAAGCAATTATTTAATTTACTTAAAAATGTAATACAGGGCCGTACCAAAAAGTTTTGATTGTTTAAAATAGTAAAAAGACGTGTAGGTGGCTCCCCCTAAAAGTAAGAGCCGTAATAAGATTGGATTCAAATCCATCCTATCAAAAAAACCCCAAATATCTATTTTTACTCCAATATTTACATTATCATAAATTTTATATAAAAAATAGAAAAATTAAATAAGAATTTTAACACCCTGTTTTTCGAAAACGAAGGCCTTGCGGACACATATTTGTATAGGCTTTTATGTTTATTTTTGGACCCTGACTACGTACATGGAGAATTGAAATTATCTCATGAATAACCCTGTATATGTGAATTAGTTATTTTTAATACATGCTGCGAAATAGTAGCGTTTTAGGCACGCGATGTGATAATTGCCAAAATGAGGCCGCGGGCTGAGTTTGGCAACACATCGAGTATCTACAACAGTAATTTTGCGACATGTATTAAACAAGATTTTTCGTAAACCCAAATATGTGTAATTACGAGAATAATTCTAACGAATCCGAAAATTCTGGTATAGAAAATAAAGTAGAAGCTAATTCCTCAGAAATCAAAGAAATTGTATCAGAAAACTTACGAAAAATTTGATGTTTGGTGCGCAGTAAAAAAGGTAGTGAATATGTCAGAAAAAAGTTATTTTGACGTACTTGTCCAAGCTATCTTTAAAATGTGGCCCTTTTACCTTGTGGAGTATTTATTCAATAATGCGCAATTTATGTCAATAGAAATGTGAACATCAGTAAATATACCAATGTTATTACATTTCTTAAAAGAAAGTCAAGCGGTTCTAAACCAAAAAAGTCCAAAATATTTGAATGCAGAGGTTAAGAAGTTCCTAAAAGAAGCTGACGACAAAAATCACCTATTAAAAAAAGTGTTGTTAATCGTTGGAATTTTTGACGCCTGTAGGAAAGAAGAGTTGACTTACTTACAGATTAAGGACACGGGATGCTGGGTCCTTTACTAAAATCACCGTTTCCAATACCAAAACCAAGGTTTCAAGAATATTTACAATATCAGCAGGATATATAGAAGGAGTGAGTTTTTTGGATATTTTTTGTAAATATGTAAGCCTACGTCGATTCAGTATCGATCACAATCAATTTTTCATCGCGTATAGAAATTTTAAATGCACTAACCACAACTAGCCAGTAATATAAATACTATTTGTTCTATACCTAAAAAAATTGCCGAATTCCCTGGACTTTTCACAGCAAATGTTTACATTGGGCACTACTTTAGACGGAGTTCTGCGACCTTCCTTGCAGATTCAGGAGTCAACATATCGGTGCTGAAAAGACACGGAGGTTGGCGTTCAACTTCCGTGGCAGAAGGCTATGTAGAAAATTCGATCGAAAACAAGCGGAGGATAGCAAGACAAATTTTGGGGGAGAAGAATAATTATGCTGCCGTTACTAATACTTCCGTTTCTTCTACCTGTTATTTCTGGATAACATTCTTTTCGTTATAAAGAACAACCTAAATATACGACCTATGTACAATTCTCTGACCTGAAATATTGTATTATTAATGTATTTAATAAAGGATTTAAAAGGTAGTAAATTTTGATTTATTTTTCTCTTGCGGACAGTTGCGTAAAAGTAACTTTTAAGCAAGCGTGTGTAAAATACTGTCTATTTGACATTAAAATGACTATTGAAAAGTTATTATTTCAATACAATTTTACAAAAAATTTATTTTTGTCTAAATAATACGTAATATTGAAAAAAGTTGCCCTAAAGTTTTACAACGAAAATTCCAAAATATTATTTTAAACCAAATAATATTCTTTATGCTTTTTTGTCAAAAAATTATTAATCAAGATATAAAAATACTTTCTACACATTATTGCTATTGAACAGCATTTTAACACGCTTTTTTTTAGCTTAACTTGTATTTTACGAAATCTTTTAACGTAATTTTTATCTATTTAAAGAAAACTGAATAACTTATAATTTTGTACAGAAGTCAAGAGCCGATGACAATAATTTCATTACTTTGTTCTAAGGTTCTGACTGACTGATATATACTTTACTGCACTGTGCAAAAGAAAATAACAGAAGGGCTTACAAAAACAAGCGAATCTGCATAATAACAGATAGCCAAGCGTCACTAGGGGCATTAGTAAACTCCAAGGTGACTTCCAAGCTGCCATGGGAATGCCAAAAAGAACTAGAGGTCCTGGGAGAACGCAACAGAGTAACTCTTCTGTGGGTACCAGGATATTCGGGAATAGAAGGCAACGAAAAAGCGGATGAGCTAGCGAGACATGGATCATCCACACCATACTTTGGACCAGAACCTGCCCTTGGAGTGATCAAAAGCACAGCACAGGAGCAAACAAGGGTATGGATCCGAAACAAACACAAGGAATACTGGGAGAACCTCGGTAGAATAAGAAATGGAAAAGGCTTCATAAGGGGCCCATCCAAAAGAACGAAGAATGAACTACTCAGACAAAGTAGGAAAAGACTTCGCATAACAGTAGGGTTGCTAACAAGGTACGATCACCTAAGAGGACACCTACACAAAATAGGCACATACAATGGGACCCAAGTTGCAGAATGTGCGACGAGGGGGAAAAAACAGCCTACCAAATACTCTGTGAATGTGAAACGTTAAATCACAAAAGACAGGCATTATTTGGGCAAACGAAATTAAGTCTACAGGAATATATCAACCAACCAGTCTCGGGGTTATACAGACTTGTAGAAGGAACAAAACTAATGGGAGGACTGGAATAAAAGATAGTGGGAGATTAGGGACAAAAAGCCCAAGAGGCTGCGCTGCTTTCGGTAGTGAATCAAGACGGCTCCCATGGAAGAAAAAGAAGAAGAAGAAGAAGGTTCTGACTAGGATCATCAAAATGAAAAAAAATATCTAGATTAGTTTGTAGGTTAAGTGAACATCGTTCATAAAAAGACGGTAAATGTCATTATTCTTAATCGATATAATTTTCCAAAAATACTGAAATATATAAAGCAAATAAATGGTACAAATACGAGTATGGTATATACCACAGATGTCACTAAGGTATTTTTTACATGCATTTTAAAAATTATTTAAATAACTAAATTTCTTATTTTTAGTCTTAAAACAACATTAAATATAATTAGAAATATTTTTAATGTTCCTTTGGGATTAGGAAATAAAAAAATAAATTAAAGTTTAAAAAACTAAAAAATCGAACTAACAAGTAGAAAATAATTTTAAACCACAAGGAGCTTGTATTACAGTGACAGAAAGTCCAAAAATCAATTATGACCCATTTATTTGAAAAAATATTAAAATAAAAATTAAGTTATTAACAAAATAATTTAATTATATAGTCAAAAAGCGCGGAGTGCAATTTACTATGTTTTTATAATAGCATTAAAATTTGCTATATTTTTATAATAGCTACCAATAAAACTAATTGTAACATTTAATATCAAGCACCCTACCCTACGATGGCCTCCAAAAGATATCTCTCCGATTAAATCCTTTGATATGGGTAAACGCCTAATTGTTTATTAGCTCTCATTTGCCATTTATGTACTTATAAAATTAATTAAATATATTGTATATAATCAGGCCCTTACCTTTTGTTCTCACTCAGTATATAACAATTATTTTTCTCATAATAAAAGTTCTAACCCCTATTTTAGTATATCTTTGTTGTTATTTCTATTTTGACAAAGCCCTTTAAAGTCATTAACTTAAATGTTTTTATGGAAAAATTGGAAAAAAGTAAAACCCTTATCATTATTTTTATTTTGACGTTAAATCGTCCTCTTAACTTTAATACCCGTACATTTTTCCAATATATAAGGACAAATGCCATTTTACTTAACGGCATTTTTCTTTATCCGACGAGTATTATGCAGATTATCTGTTCCGTAGATTTTTTTAAAGGGGATTTTCACAATATGGGACACATTGCTAAAATAAAATAATGTTTTTTGTGTAATATTTTAATTATTTTGGTTAAAACAAAATGACTAAATAAAAGAATCTTACCTAAATTTAATGCACCACCAAAAAGTAACTAAAAGTTTAAAGTTATTTTTTGTCAAAATTACTTATCCGATTTGGACGATTTTTTTTTTGATAACAAGTTGTCTCTTTCAGAAAGTTTCATACTACTCTATTCGCACAAAAACTTATTTTTTATAAATATCAAGTGTTACAATTATAACGGCCTTTTTCCATAAAATGTATAACACCCTGTGGAGTTTAGCAGTTACAGTATTAATTTATAATTCAAAGCAAACTCTACCCTTATTTTTTATAACATTTTGATTTTTCATTTACTCTTTATCTTAGCTACTACAAGAGAAACACAATTTTATAGCAGAACATGTTTTAATGGAGAAATAAATTTAACAACAAAAAAAAAAAAACAAAAGCAAAGATAAATGGTAAACCAAAGTCTTAGTAGCGAGTATTTCCGCCTGTGGCACGAAAAACTTTTTGGCAGCGCCGGCCCATACTTATAATAAGAGACCGTATATTATTTTGGTTTATTCTTCCCATATTTAAATCAGTCTTCGCCCAACGTCTTCCAACGTGTTTAACTGATTGGGTTCCTCTAGTAGTCTTCTCCCAACAGTAGCTCAGAGGTTCTCTATGGGATTTAAATCCCGGCTTCGAGCTGGCCATGCCATGGTATTGATTCCGAATTCTGCGAGATAATTGGTTACAACTCGAGCAACGTGAGGCCTGGCATTATCGTGCATCAACAAAAATCCTTGCCCTATATACGGCGCAAATGGCACTACATGTTAATCTAAAACCTTTAATTTGTACCTTTCAGCTGTAGGGCTTCCATTATTAATAACCACAAGTTTTGTGCGACCAGTCAAAGAAATTTCTCCCCAGACCATCAGAGATCCTCCTCCAAATAATGTGGTATTTGAAAAATTACACTGAGCATACCGTTCATTAGGGCGCCAGTCATTATTGTACAAACAAAAACGGGACTCATCAGTAAATAATACCTGCTGCCATTCAGCTTCTACCCAGTTATGTTGCTCCCTGGCAAAATTTAGCCTCTCTCTCCGATGATCTCTAGTTAAAGTATATTCCTTTAGTCGACTACGAATAGTTTCTCCACAAACTTGTATGCCACTGACATCTCGTAACTGACTTTGAAGGGTACCGGCTGTTACAAAACGTTGTCTTAGGACTGAAAGTCTTAAAAATCACTCATGAATTGGGGTCGTTATTCGCCTCCTTCCCTGTCCCGGTCTGCGAGCATAACTTTTAGTCTCTCTGTATCTTTCCATGGTTGTATGACATACATAAAATCGTACACCAATTCTTCGGTAATTCCAACCTTCCTCATACAGAATTAGCACATTCTTTGAGAGTAAGATTTTGTGTTTTACGTTGCATACTAGCAAAATTAAAGATTTTACAAAAAAAACGTTAAGAACTAACACAGGAATCACACTTCTATCAACTACTTTTTGGCGGCTTCAGTTAGCTGATGACAATAATTACTCTTTATTTCTGTTTTTTCATAGCCTGCTACCTTAGTGTTTTTAATAAAAATTAAAGTTAATAAGAACATGTTCAGCTATAAAATTGTGTTTTTCTTGTAGTAGCTGAGATAAAAGTGAAAATTAAAAAACAAAATGTTATATAAAGATAAGGCTAGAGTTTGCTTTAAATTCGAAATTAATACTGTAACTGCTAAACTCCACAGTGTGTTATACATTTTATGGAAAAAGTCCGTTTTAATTGTAAATCCGGTATTTATAAAAAAATTAGTTTTTATGCGAATAGAGTAGTATACTAACTTTCTGAAAAAAAAAACAACTTGTTATAAAAAAAATGGTCCAAATCGGATAAGTGGTTTCGACAAAAATTAACTTTAAACTTTTGGTTACTTTTGGTGGTGCGTTTATTTATTGGAGAAGTGTATAAGTAAAGATGCTAAAATTTTTGCTTTACAGTTTTTCGCTTTGGTTTTTTGTTTTGGGATAATTTTATTATTATGCATTTATTCATAGTGTCAATTAAAAAAAAAACATATTTATATTTGCACTCAAAATAGTCAAAATTTAAACAAAACATTAAACAGTTACACATGTTAATTTTTTTTAAAGAATAATAATTTATGGACATTTTGAGGCAACAGCAATGTTCTGGTTGGGTTTACTATATTGCTAGCTTCAGAAAATATTTGTTTAGAAAGAACAGACCCTGCTAGTATTGCTAAGTTGCCAGTTTTTTAGGTTTTGGGAATCTGGATGGATCGCTTGCTAGTATTTGAGCTGGCTTATGTAAATATAGTTGAATTTCTTTCTCAAGATCATAGGTTTGAGTCTGTAAACTTTTTTCTTTGTAAAAGTTGTTTAGAGACAAATGAAATATGCAATTCATTTAAACACTACTCTTTTTAGGTTTTGTATCTGTAAAAGCCTTAAACTTGGAATTGACTGAGAGGTTTCATGGAAAAAATGTGTGGCTTTAACATGTAAATAGGTGCTGTTGCTGTTCTGTTTTAGTTGTATCTCTTTAATAACTTTTTGCTTATTTTTTTTTTCGGTAAGTAATCCAGCTCTATAACGAGGATCTAAGACCGTAGTAATTAAATAAAGATTATTCTGTTTCATAAAACTGAAGCGGCTCTTCATTCCTGCTAATAATTAATTTGCGAGTGATGTTGCACCTTCTATCTCTAAATAATGTTTTAAAACAATTTCAATGCCCTTAGTTGGTAAAAAAATATCCACTAAAGGAGCAGAATGATCACTAAGTGAATTTGTAGCTTCTTGAAAGGTGTCAAAATTTTAACTACTTTTTCAGCAAGTAGCCAGTCACTGTGCGACATGCCCATAAACTTTTCGGGGAAAAAACAACTAAAACAGGTAAAACAAATATCTAATATGTTAAAAAATACAAAATATTAGAAACATAAACTATATTACGGTAAACGCCACTCACCGCTGTGTTCGCACGTCGATGTCGTGGTTGAGCCCAGTAGGATCTTTTGTAACATGCGCTGGGGTTGCCGGTTGTCAGCAACTCCAGCCGCTAGCGTATGGGATGGGATCCGAAGCTAAGACGAACACAAGGCCTAACTCAAGGTGTTAGCATAGCGTGCTAATGAGTGAATGACATCCTGTGCCTTAAACAGGTGTCTCCAACGGTGCCTCTGACATACAGGGCGACCTCTTGGAGTATCTAGCCTTACTTTGGTAATGCGATGCTCTACTGTGGTAGACTATTGCTTCCCTAGCTCAAAACAGAAAGCGAACAGAACCGCTTTCATAGGAAAAAAGTGACAAAGGTCATAAGCAGACAAGGTTGCGCCAACCAAAACTGGTGAATCCATTTCGAAAGGTGCCCCTGAAATAACAGGCGCCTGTTTCATGGGAAAGGGCTAATCCATCCCGAACAAGCAGGTGCTTAGGAAGGGATCCCTGAATCCAACCAGAAGGCGGACAGGACCGCTTTTGTAGAGAAAAGGGTTTCCTGGGTTTAAACAGAAAGCGAATAGAATCGATTTCATAGAGATAGGCTGGGAGATATGTCCTAAAAAGGTACATCTGGTTCCTGTAACAAGAACCTGGTAGCTACCCACGTCACTGTACCAGGAAAGGAGGGTATGACGGATCTAACCGTCTGCTCGTCATACTTTCCAGGAGACAAGGACACCAGAACACATATTGTGCTCGTGTCCGGTATCGGCACGAGTAAGAACTTACTCCCAATTTGATATCGGATTTATTAAAGGTCTGATTCTATTGGGAGAAATATAAATCTGTGTGAGCCACAATAGACCGAGCGGTCGCGGTGGAGGGCACAAAAAGTCCACTCACTTTAAATATAACCCAACCTAACCTAACGGTAAATGCCAATAAAAGCATATTTATTATTTATTATTTACCTAAAATAGTGTTTTTCTGTTCGAGCAGTGGATCAAGCGTTTGGTAAGTTATTGGGTTTGTCTTAAATAAGACATTTTTTTGCGCAAAGTTTTTTGACATCTATGCAGAGCATTCATTTAGCATACTGAATGCTTAAAATGTGTAACAATTCCACTAGCTGTATGGAGTATTACTTTAAATGTAGGCGCATGAAAACATTCTAAAATATTTACTTTAAAAAAGAAAACATACGACACTATAGGTTTGTTTATTTTAACTGCGATGCTGCGCAGCTTAAATGAGGGTGAAGGCTAGCGACGACGATTCCCGACCGATTTGACACGAAAAAGAACATTATGTGAAATCAGACACATTTGTATCTGAAAATTTAGACATCAGCAAGTATCGGAAATAAGTATCGACCAATATCCGATACTAGGTATCGGTATCGGCACAGCCGGACAAATTAATAAGAGTGTATGCAACCAGTATTACGATAGGTAAAACCACTCACCGGGCTTATAATCATATACAAACTTTTTTTTCTATTTGCCTTTTTAAGCCTTTAGTATTTTGGGTAAAGAGTTTGGGTAAAATAAACAGACCACTCCCAGTTTGTATTATACTGGCTAAAAGAAAAATACATCGAAAAAAGTTAACGAGCTGCAACATTTTTCGCGAAAATTCATTACAGTTGGTGGTTTTGTAACACAAATAGGTTGGAAAACTGTTTTAATATAAATGTCTAAACTTTAGTAGCATGTACTGGGTAAAATTTGAACGCATTTACAATAACCGTAATATAGTTATAAATTTAAATTTAAATAGGTATTTTTTATTCTTGTGGATTTAAAGTTGGAGACATGTTTTTTCTCTTTTTATGGTTAAATATTTTTTTCGACGATTGTTTATTTATGAGTAATGTTAAAGTTATGGGGTACTAGAGGAAGGGGTGGAAACAAAGTGGATAACTTTTTTGTTCTCTCATAGAGCAAAAAAGTTACCAGAAGCCCAAATATGCCTCGATAAGAGCACTTACATATAAAAGGTGCTGAGGATTGTGACGCCTAATGCGCTTTTGTGCGGTAATTGAAAAACACCCACAACATTGTTGAAATAACAAACTATATTATAGTAAAGGCAACTAAATATACACAAAACCAACAATGGACTTGTTGCCATTTGAATAACAAGCATTAAAACATATGTCAGGTTGATTGTCTAAAACCTAAATACTCTTTAGAAAATTTTAAAAAAATGACAATTTTCTCTATTTAAAAAGAAAATCATTATATATTTTAACTAACTTAAGCGTTAATTGGCGATTAATGATGGCTGTCCTTAACGCACTTGCTAGGTTCGCGCGTTAAATAGCCTCGATTGACATTTCGCCCTTATTAATACCCTTGTTGGTTAAATAGCGCTAATAGTTTACCACAGTAAAGAGGTATTTTTATAAGCGTAGCAAAAAAGAAACTTAAGCGCCAAACATATTTTAAAAATTTTATTTTTTAATGTCATAGGTATAAACCAAATAATAATGTAATGCTTTTATAAAAAAATGTTTTAATTAAAAAAAATCTTTGTAAGCTTTGCTCTATAATGTAACAATATCTTGTAGTTTAAATAATTAGAGTATTTTTGCCATGTAATTGTAAATTAGCAAAAAAAAACAGAGTATATAGTAACTGAAGACCTAAAAGTACCCAAAGCTGTAAATAAATCTGTACAGTTTTTATTTGGGGCGCAATTCTTAGGTCTTCGCAAATGCTTTAAAGCGAGAAAAAGTTTATCACGATTTCGACGTGGAAACTCGCTGAAAATGGCCCCCCAAAGTCCAAAAAATGAGTTTCCTGCGTATATGTGCCAAAATATGGGAACAAGAGAATTTTTGATTGGACAAAAAATGAAGATCACCTCGAAATCCATTCGAATGGTTCTTACCATTTTTTTTCTCAACACCAATATTTTTCGCAAAAACGGCCGTCAAAAAATCCATAACATTTCACACTGGATAGATGTGGTAGTAGGCTAAATAATGTAGATGGGTAAACCAATTTTTTATTAAAACCCAGGAAAGATGGTAAAGGAAATGTTCTAAGATCATTGAACACTTACTAAGATCTCATTTTAAAATAATGTTAATAACAAACCATTTTTTTTAAATATCAATAAATTATTGAGATCCCTAAAAATATTGTAAAAAAACTTTGACCTTTTTTAAAATATTCTAGAAAAATCAGAATGGACCCAAACTCATATGCAATGATAGGTACGGGTTTTCCCATATCGATAAACTTTGAATGATCAAAAAATGTACATTATTGCCTGAGTAATGAAACAATTCGTCCGCCCGCTTATAAGTGAATCCACGAAGATAGAGGCATTGTAGCGGTAAAGCGGCAACTGAAATGAGGGGACTTTTGGGTCCTGTTATCTCAAAAACAATCGATTTTTCAAAAAAAATATATATATATATATATATATATATA
This sequence comes from Listronotus oregonensis, assembly GCA_019359885.1. Lineage (NCBI taxonomy): Eukaryota > Metazoa > Arthropoda > Insecta > Coleoptera > Curculionidae > Listronotus > Listronotus oregonensis. The sequence continues at coordinate 22,103 of JAHBCN010006845.1, forward strand.
TATATATATATATATATATATATATATATATATATATATATATATATATATATATATATATATATATATATATATATATATATATATATATATATATATATATATATATATATATATATATATATATATATATATATATATATATATATATATATATATATATATATATAAGGACCATTTTTGTAGACCTGAAGGCGATCTTCATTTTTTTTCTAAACAAAAATTCTCCAATTTGCATATTTTGGCAGATATAAGCGGGAAACACATTTTTCGGTCCTCGGGGGGTCATTTTCAGCCCTTTGTAGTTTGGTATTTACGTTAAACTATAGGTAAGGCCTGTATAAACTTAACACTAGTGGAGGTACTTTAAACAGAGTAATTATTGGTATAACGTTCATAGTGGTGCGTTATTTGCGTTATCTAAAAGGTGCCGCAAAAATCCAATGTCTGCACGGGACTAGGGGAAAATCGGATTAATATCTAAGAGCACGGTACCTAGTCTTCTTTCTTCTTTCATGTACCTTGTCCAGCCTCCCTGACGTTGGCGATCTCCATGGCAAAAGCTGTACGGTCCTCCGCTAAGCGAAAAAGTTCACCAGCCCTTCTTCTGCCGGTCCAATCCCGAATATTTCTGAGCCACGACTGTTGCTTTCTTCCAACTTCACGGCGCCCCTCAATCTTGCCCTTTAGTATGAGCTGTAACAGACGATATTTATCGTCTCTCAAAATACTTCCAAGATATGATGTCTTTCGGCATTTTACGGTCGTCAAGAGTTGCCTTTTGATGTTTGCTCTTCGTAGTATATTCTCGTTTGTAACATGTTGTGTCCACGGAATACGAAGCATTCTTCTGTGAAACCACATTTCGAATGCCTACAGTTGGTTCATCGTCCTGACCTTCAGAGTCAACGTCTCTACCTCGTACAGCAATACCGACTATACATAGCATTTAACCATGCGTTGTCTTTACTTCAAATTCAGGTTGTCATTGCAAAGAAAGGATCTCATTGCCCGAGCAATCTCTATTCGGCACTTTATCTCACCGATTTTGTTTACAAGCAACTGTAATCCCTTGATTGTGTTTGCTAAAATCACTGTATCATTAGCATACCTGATTATAGTTATTGCTCTCCATTTATTTTAATGCCGAGGTGTGATATTCCTTCCAATGCTTCCCTAAATATTCGATCCGAGTATAGGTTAAAGACTTGTTAACCCGTGATTTATTTCTTCGGCAACAGTGTGTCTGACTTCAGAGTTATTTAGTCTCGTTACATTAACTGCTCTAGCTGGGTTTGTTTGCTCTGTAGCTTTTAAGTTTAACGACAGTTTAGCCAAAAGGGGATTATGGTCCTAGCCAATGTCAGCCCCAGGGTAAGTTTTGGCATTTTTATTATATTTTTTAAAGGCCTATTAATCTAAGGTAGTCGATCTGATTTCTAATTGGTGTTGAATTATTTAGATCACTTTGTGGGGCTTGTCAAGTATAAAGCCTTCGTTTGGGTAGATCAAAAAACGTGTTAGCAATTATGATCCCTGAGTCCTGACACAACTCATAAAGTCTGTCACCTCTCTCGTTGGAGCTAGCAAGCCCAAAACAACCAACTATATTGGTGCGTTGTCCTTGACCAATGTTTGCATTAAAATCTTCCAATATAATAATAACACTATAGCTCTATAACGTCTTCATTGCGGAATCAATTAGCTCATATATATTTTCCACTTCCATATCATACCTCTTCTCAGCGGTTGGGGCATAAACTTGAATAAGATTGATATTATATGGTTTACAGATCATTTGCCTTCCTTGATTTAATTTCAGCCGCCCAATCTGGAAATAAACGCTGTTGGTAGCCGCCCATTCGGGGTCAGACGCTACTCGATTTGTCATATCTGACTATCCTCACTTGGTTTAGCCTGCAGGTCGATGCAGTTGCCCGGGGTGTGGCGCGGGGAGCCACAAGTGAGAATTGGTAGTCTTGTGAGGACCAGCTACCGCCTACTAACTTCCATCATAGACGTTAGTTACGACCGTACTTGGTGAAAGGTACTACCTCTACAACACTAACCCTACACCCCACGGTACCTAGTACTTAGGCTTTATACATGCTTTCGTGGGCGCTTATAAAGATAAAAAAATACTTAGAACTACTTAAAACATCTTTCCTTTATTTAGGGTTGCCTACTTATCAAAATTTGTTTTGCTTCGGTCTATGGCTGGTCACAGAGTAATGGAAGAAGACGCAAGCCACAACACAAACAATAGCGATCGGCACTAACTATAATTCGCAACTGTTTGTAAATCAAGAATATTAAAAATGTTTGGGTGTCATTAATAAGATAGTAGTTTACAGTTATTTGAAATGTTACTTTATTTTTTTTTTAATAACTTTATGTTCATTTTAAATTAAATGTCATAACTGATGATAATTACACATCTTTCTTTTTGCTGTACATTCAATTGAGATCAAAAATACTAGAACACCTTAAAATAAAAGCATTCACTAGAAAATCTAATAGGCGAAGTAAGAGCAGGTTATAGAAAGCAACGAAAAAGCCGATGAGCTACCGAGACAAGGATCATACACACCATACTTTGGACCAGAACCTAGTCTTGGAGTGACCAGCACCACCGCACGAGGGAAACGAGGAAATGGATCCGAAACAAACAAGAAGATTACTGGCCCAGCATCAGTAGAATAACACATGAAAAAGGCTTCGTAAAGAGCCCATCCAAAAAGAAAGAACTAAGAAAGAACTACTAAGACAAAGTAGGAAAAGACTTCGCATAACAGTAGGGCTACTAACAGGGCACGACAATCTAAGAGGACACCTACACAATATAGGCTCATACAAAAGGATCTAAGTTGCAGAATGTGCGACGAGGGGGAAAACACATTCTGTGCGAATGTGAAGCGTTGAATCACAAAAGACAGTCACTATTTGTGCAACCGAAAATGAGCTCACAGGAATATATCAACCAACCAGTCTCGGGGTTATACAGACTGGTAGACAGAACAAGACTAGTGGGAGAATTGGTATAAAAGGAAGTGGGAGATTAGGCACAAAAAGTCCAGAAATCTCCGCTACCTCCAGTAGTAATCGGCTTTCTGAAAAAAAAGGGTTAAATCATTACAATTAAAAATGTTCTTGGATTAAAAGATTTGACAATGACAATGAAGCGTTTATTACCTTTTAGTTAGCGCTTCTTTTTTACAGTTTTTAAATCCCATATTTTCAGTTATTGTTTGAGTATTGTTAGGTTCCAATAACATTTTTGCCATGTATAATTTTTTTATTTAGTTGGTAAGTAATGCAAATTGAGCACCCGCACTACCATGTTATTTTTCCCTTTTCATATGTGTTGTGCTGCTGGACATCTCTTTTTGGAGGACAATCCACTTTGAGTATTTATTAATATTTAATTATTAAATTACACAAAAAATATCTAAAGAAAAATTAAAAAAAAAACCTTTTTGTTAAGAGCACAAATGGTATTCGGTTAGAAAAATTACTATTACCGAAAAAAAATATAAGGGGTGATATAAGAGAAGGCCCCAAATTTTTGGCCGGGTTATTTATTTCACCACACTTTTATATTACAAATAACGGAGCAAATGCTTCCAATAAAGGCACATAATGTTTATGAGCAGGGGTTTGTAGCCATAACACTTTAATACGGTGGACCGCAAAGCCATTTTAGCTATATTTAAAGAAAAAATAAACATATATTTTTCTTAACATTCGTTAAAAGTTAAATACGAGACAGGTATTTTTTGGCAAGAGTTATGCCATTCATATTTTTTATCGACTTTTGTTTCTTACGTTGTTTTTGTCATTAAATCTACCGTAGTAAAAAAGTTAGTATGGTCAAATATTTTAAATGGAGTGAAAGGCAAAAACTTTTGGGTTATTTTTCCATTTTTTAATTCTCTTTTATTAGAGTTTATTTAAGTTATATTTTGTGGTGATAATAAAACGAGTTTCTTACAACTGACTACCTTTAGTTCTATTACAGAGTTACAACAACTTGCTTTTATTTCATATCATTAAAAAAAATAAATATAAGTAATTTTAAGTATCACCATTTGTATGAACCTTACACGAATGTACCCTTACCTAAATATTATTTATTACATAAATTTAACGTTGTTGTCTCAATATTTTGAGCAGGAAATCTATTTACACTAGTTGACTTTTATAACAGAAATAAAAAGCAAATGCTTTTAGGCAAGCTTTACAAAATTTATGGCCACATGTTTATAACTATAACACTCTAATGCAGTCAACCGCAAGGTAGTTTTAGCTCTTTAAAGATTAAAAATTATTTTTTAAACTAACCACAATTATTAACTAAAATTACAGGCTGTTCCACTTTCCATATGTTATGATTCCGTAATTGTTGGTGCTATCAAAAAAGTAATATTGGCGTCGTGTGGGTCAAACTTAAAATTTTAAATTCATAATTTAAAAATTTTCGCTCGCTTAAGAGATACAAGGAAAAATAAAAAAAAGGCGACTTTTTTACATTAAACCTATATTTTCCAAGTTAAAAGAAATACAAAAAAATATTTCATACAAAAGGGGTCAGGTAAAAAAGTTATATTATGGTTTTATGCGATTTATTTAAAGATTATCACTTTAAACCACAGAAGGCTAAAAAACAAAAGCTAATATCCTAGAAACAAAACTATGTTGACATTCTGGTTGTTATTAACATTTAATGTCAATTTTATTTTTACATATTAATTTGTAGAAATAACCTATCAACATTAACAAAAAATTGATATAATATCAGTTTTTATTGAAAGTGGAAAAAAACGAAGAAATGGCGCAAAATGAATATTTTTTTTCAAAGCGAAATCGCTTTTAGGCGCGTCTAATGATACTAAATCGTCAGATGTAGGTTTTCAACGATTATGATGCAGTCGGGAAAAAGGCAAATACTAAAATATGACCAAATGCATAGTATAATAATTTGCTTTTCATGTATCTATTTTTTTTATCGTCTTACATTTAAGGTTTGCGGATGTTAGATTGTAAAAAGTTAATAGGAAATCTCGTCTTGGTAAAGTTTTCACTATTGTCTTATCGTCGTACCCCTTTTTTTACTTTAAAATTTTAGGAAAAGCTACCTCCGGTAGAAAAATGGAAACTGAAACTGGAATATTAAAATGTAAGGCGCAAAAAATTTTGATGTTTAATAAATACGCAGTTAATATTATCCAATATTAGCACCCTGGTGGCGATGTAATAGGAGAAGAATTTTGTTAATAGTTTTTAAATAAATCTATCAAGGATCTTTCTTTTACAAAAAAAAAAAATATTTGGTCAAATTAATGTGAAATACCAAGTTGCGGTATTCTTAACCGACATAATGAGAGACATTGAAAGACCACAATGGTCTGACCTGTTCGTCAGCAAGGTCGTTTTGGGGCAAATGTAAGTTGATTTTTTAATAAACTGGTATAATGTCGTTTTAAAGAAAAAATGCAGATATATATATATATATATATATATATATATATATATATATATATATATATATATATATATATATATATATATATATATATATATATATATATATATATATATATATATATATATATATATATATATATATATATATATATATATATATATATATATATATATATATCTGTACATACTTTAATCAACCCTTTACGATATTCTTGGTGGTTAAATAAAGTAATAAAGATTTACTTTAAACAAGATGGCGCCCCTACCCATAACGCCCTTCGAATACGAGAGAACTCGTTGGATAGGGACACATGGACCACATAAGTTGGCCACCATGATCTCCGGATCTAACACCTTCATTTTTTTTTGGAGTATTGAAAAATAAAATTTATATGGAACAACTTATTTAAAGATTTTTTAAAGCCTTAGTAGACATATAACTGTTACATATCATATATGCCTTAATATCCGTTTGAAAAAATAAGCAAAGAGTGCATAAAAAACAACGAAGGAATATTTAGACATTTGCGATGATTAGCGTAATTTTTTTTCCTTAATCTGAAACTTTTATTTGGTTTTAAAGTTTTGGATCGTGCAGTTTGCAAATATTATTTATGCAGGACGTTTTAAATACCATTAAATGTTTCGAATATAATGTAACCAAGAGCCTGGCTTAATACTATGGTTAAAAATTTAGGATCTTCCTAACTTTAACCAAAACTCTTAACGTTGCCGTAAGTCTATCGTGAGGCAAAATGACTAACAACATTTTGTTTTTTTTTTAAATAAGTGATTTAACCATAAGTAGTAGATTAAAAAAACGTCATAATTTAACCTTAAATAACCATAAAAAGAGGTTTATGTGGGAAAATATTTCTTGTTTTCAGCCATGTTTAAAGCCATATCTTATATGTACCTTCCTAAGAACATGATTTTTTAGCAATTTCATTAACAATTAAAAAAGAGTTTTTTAGCTCTAATAAAGCACCGACCTATATACGATCTTAAATTTAAAGGGGCTGGATATTAAATATTAAAAAATTAAAAATTAAAACTTAGTAGATTAAATATGTTCGCCTAAACTATTTTACAAAAAAACAAAAAAACATATTTTATTTAGTCTTAAATGACCCAGAAACATATTTTCGCTTATCCGAAAAGGAATATAATGGATGAAGTAAACGTTACCCCAACATTTTGCCAAAGTTATTTATTACGCTAGTTGACTTTTATAATACGAATAAGGGAGCAAATGGTTTCAATAAGAGCCCATAAACTTTACGAGCTTAGGTTCGTAACCATATCACTTTAATATCGTTGACCGCAGTATCCTTATAGCTGTTTTAAGATGAAAATGTAAGTATATTTTATACCTTAGCATAGTTTATAAAAATGTATACAGAGTGTTAAAACTAAAAGTTAATTTTCTAGAATAAGCTAGTGGCTTAGTAGACCGGGCTCTAGAGTATGCAAAATGTAAGGACCTAATTCCACCAATGGATTTTAGTTGAAGATAGCTTAGAAAATTGTAATTCAGATCTTGCTGAATCGAGGGAGTACGCTATGCACTCATTTATATAATAATTAAGTCATAAAATATTGTTATTTTAGTAATAGTTGGTTGTTTAATGAGAAAAAAAATAATAATAAAATAAAAATAAATAAATAAAATACAATTAAAATATAATTAAAAGAAAATTATTAAAAAATGTATACAAAAATCAAATTTAAATGGACATGTATTCAAGCAAGACAAATGGTAACACAATTTAATTTAGACAGGTATTACTGGTACAGTTACTCAATAAAATATAATTGTTGTAGACCTGAAAACTTAGATACTAATAGTTTTGATCTAAAAAACACAACGAAAATGTCCACAGGGTCGTAGAAAATCGTCCTAAATTTTTCTTGATACTTGTTTGGCTAGGATGCGTAATCGTTTGCGAAACGTGTACCTCTTGCGATTTTCGCGCATTAAGAGACCTCTCTCTTCATCGCAGTGACCCCGGGGACCCATATTTGGAAAGGTAAGAAAATTTTCTACAGAGTTTAGGGCACTGCGAGAAATCGCACTGCACTCTACAGGGGGACTTTTCGTAGCCCAAAGTGGGTCGCATTTCCATCGCTAGGTAGCGCTTAGTGGTAATAAGCCATTAAACTCGACGGTACGACATACCGTACATAAGTTCGACGACCGTTTCGCACAGAAAATGGGGTATTTTCCGCAAAATATCTATTTTCTGTAGCAAATTTTCACCCCTTTTATTTTGGCCGGCCAGAAGAGTCGGAAAATTGCGTTTATGCAAACCGACTACGCGTTCCAAACTAGGATTCCGCATCTTAGCGGAAATTTTCTTTGACCAAACGGATATTTTTGTCGTCTTTAGATCGAATACTATTGGAAAAAAATGCTTTAAGGCTTTAGGCCTCATATTATATTCTTAAATCTTATCCTAGGTCTCTTATCCCATACTCCAGTTTACCCCAGGTCTTTTATTCATCCTAATTTATCACAGGTCTCTTATACCGCACCCTAGCTTATCCCAGGTTTCCCATCCCGCTTCCTAGTTTATCCCAGGTCTCTTACCTCGCATCCTAGTTAGAAAATTAATCAGAAAAATGTGAAAATTCAGAAACAAAGTCTTTTAATACTGCCCGGCCAGAAGGGTCGGGAACACAATTTCCCGCACCCTAACTTATCCGAGGTTCCCCATTCCGCTTTTTAGTTTATCTCAGGTCTCTTATCTCGCTTTTTATTTAGAAAATTGATCAGAAAAATGTGAAAATTTAGGAACAAAGTCTCTTAATACTTAAATATGCTTAAAGCAAATTCTCAAAAATCTCAAAAACTGAATAGTATACCTACGTACACATCTATGTTTTTGACTTAAATGTATTGCTTAGATGAATGCTGAGACCTACATAGTGGCGGAGAGCATAGGGCAAAAAGAGGGGGAATGAGCTAGAAGGAACCACCGCAATCGCCGGAAGGACACGTTTTTTCATTGTTTTTAAAAAAGGAACAAACTTAATGGCTTTGGCCTCACATATTTCAAACTTAAGGTCTCTTACGCGCCATCACTATTTTCAGGTCTTTTTTCATCTATTTATCAAGGTCTTTTCCACCAGCTTACATCCCAAGTCTTCCTATTTATCCCGGATTCTTACTGCATCAGTTAGAAAATTAATCAGAAAAATTGAAATTTAAAGAAACAATATTTACTCCGGAAAAAAAATCAAAATCTTAAAAACTCTATAGTTGAAGTATTGAATAACGTAAAAAGTGTGAGGTCTCTTTACTTGGACTATGAAGAAAAGCATAAAAATGGCAATTCTTTACTCTATTGGTAGATGCTGAAAAATAAATCTTATTGGCCTAGAAGTGTGAAAATACTTTTCAAAAAGCAACCGGTCCCCATACGTCGTCGAAGGGCGTCAATAATATGGCAAACAGTCCCTCTCCACATGATATCAATAAATGACCAGTCATAAAAACAATACTCCAGGCAGGGTCTGATTTGGAATACATAAAAGACATAAAGATTATAAACTGATTTAATAGCAATAAATTATTTTTTTTTAACCGGTTCATAAATTACTAAAAAATATTTATTGCTTTATATTCCTACATATGATACACCCTTTTGTATAATTTATCAAGGACACACAGAGTATGATACACACTTTATATTTTTAAAACTTAAGCTTAACTTTTACATAATGTATTTGTTGCGTTTGTATTAAGTATGTATTTGTTACAAATAATAATTTAAAATTAAAAACACCATTTAGGGCCTTTGCTATGTTAAATTGTTGCTTTGTATTAAGTCCTTTTGCATACGTGTTTGTAAATACTGCACTGGGCTGTGCATTTGATTTGGATTTTCGCGTGATCTGAAAGTACCATAAACAATTGCAAAAGATGCATGTATTAGTGATAAGACATTGTAAAGAACCACCACCCAGGGTACCTTGAGCTTAGCCAAAAAGAAACTCTTAGTTTAACGTAATTTTATAATGTATCATAATATTTTCTCCATAGGCAAAAGTTTTTACAGCCTAAACACCCTACAATTAATTTATCGAACAAAGTAAAAGGTGTTAGGCCTCTTAGGCCCTAGGTTAGACTTAAAGAAAATGCATAAGAGTAGCACTTTATTACTCTTTTAGTAGCCCCTAAAAAAAGAATCTTATGGGCTAACTCCAGAAGCCGTAAAAATATATATAAAAAAGCGACGGGTCTCAAAAACTTGTCGGTCGGCAGAAGTTTGGGGGAGACTTTCAATAGTATAATTAATAATATGGCGAAAGAGACCTTTCTGTATGAAATTAGTACTGCTGCCCAGACAAAAACAATTATAGCATTGTGGGGTTTCATTTGGGATATATACAGAAGATAGAAATAATAAATTGGTTTAATAGAAAAATATCAGGTCTTATCAAAATATACAGTAATATCCCAACCTGTTAAGTAATTACAAATAAAGATCAGTTGCTTTATATTCTTACATATGATGCACACTTTGTATAATTTATCAGAGACCTATAGAGTACGATATACACTTTACAATTTTTTAAACTTAAGCCAAAATGTTGGATAGTATATTTATTGTGTTTGTAATAAGTATATAATACTGCATTGTGCTGTGCAATTGGTTTGGTATAGATTGTTTAACTAAATTATATAATATATATATATATATATATATATATATATATATATATATATATATATATATATATATATATATATATATATATATATATATATATATATATATATATTTTTTTTTTTTTTTTTTTTTTTTTTTTTTTTTTTTTATATATATATATATATATTATATATATTTTATATATATATATATATATATATATATATATATATATATATATTGGCATTTCCGCGTAATCTCAAGGTACCATTAACAATTGTAAAATATGCATGTATTGGTAGTTAGTCATTGTAAAGAAATAAATATATAAAAATAGACGGGTCTTTACAACTCGTCGGTTGTCAAGAGTTTAAAAAAGACTACCAACAGTGAGATCAATAATATGCAAACACCCCTCTCTGCATAAAATAGACATAGACATAGACAGTAAAAATTGGTTTAAAAGGCACATATCAGGTCCAATCTAATAAATTAAAAACAAATTGCTTTTTGGAAAAATGCTTAAACCAGTCGATTACTATTTTTAGAAGCGCTTTTTTTCTATAAAAGAAATATTTATTCAGTATGTCCCAAGTTTAAAATATTTGTGTCGTTATCGATAATTTTTAAAATTAAAAGCCAGCTTTTAAGAAATATTTTTAGATCGCACCTCAAGTTATACATAACTGCTTAATTTTAAATTTTTCTTCCTTTTCGTTTGCGATATATTAAATTAAGAAGTATCTACCTAACAAATAAACCATATATTATTTCCATTTATATTGTTTCTTTAATACATGTTGGTTTAATGAATCTGTTAAAATGCTTTTTGTTTACTCTTAACCAAAATAATTTAATAAATAAGGTATATGGCAAACGGCCCCAAAAATAAAATTGAAAACAGTCACCTATGGGTAACTTAATAAGCGCTTCAAAAATACAAAAAAAAACTTGAATTCCAATTTTAAAAAATCATCAATAACGCCATATCCCAAATTAAGGACATACTGTATAAGTATTTCTTTATAGAAAAGGGTGCGTCTTAAAACACATATTTCAAAAAAATATTTTTATGGAGTTTATTCTTATACTTATTCTTTATGTTAGGGGTCGCTGAATCCAAATCCGGGGTCAGTTTAATCCATCAGGTCAGGGTAAAGGGTATTTTAAGGTCAAATCTGCAAAATTAATCGCAATCAAATTTGAGGAGTGTAAACCTATGTTCTTAAGGTCGCTGAATACGAATCGTGGTCGGTTTGACCTTACCGGGTCATGGTCAAGCGCATTTTAAGGTCAAAGTTGTAAAATTATTCGCATCCAAACTAAAGGTCCGAAAAGCTTGACTATGGTATCTTTATGTTTTTGGGGTCGCTTAATCCGAATCGAATCCAGGGTCAGTTTTACCCCATCAGGTCAAGTTCGAGGGCATTTCAAGGTCAATATGCAAAATTATTCGTGGAATTTATTTAACAAATGTATACCTATGTTTTTGAGGTCGCCGAATATGAATTCCTGGTTAGTTAGACCCCATCGAGTCATGGTCAAGAGATATTTTAAGGTCAAATTTGCAAAATTTTGGTTTTTCAGATTTGACCACGGATTCGTATTCGGCGACCTTAAAAACATAAGTATATACCCTTCAATTTAATTGGGATTAATTTTGCAGATTTAACCTTCAAAAACCCTTGACCCTGACCTGATGTGGTCAAACTGACCCGGATTGAGATTCAGCGCCCTCAAAAACTAAAGATACCATGGTCAAGTCTTTCAGACCTTCAACTTTTTTTATTTTGTGGGGCTGTGTAATTTATTTAGGTTTCAGAATATGCAGAGGAAAGTTGCCACAATAATAACAGTGTTTTTAGTACTAAGACCATCTGCTACTACTGTTACGACTTCTATTACTATTTTTGATAGCATTTTTATGGACTTTCTGCTAATTCTTACCCGCTAAAGCCAGGATGATATAAAATTCTTAGTGCCAATTATTCTTACCCCTCCTGGGTAGTTTGCTTAAAGAAATTTTCAGCTTTTATACTATGACGTAAATCTTACCGTCACGCAACATGTTCTATATTTTTAATTGGTAAAATAATTTTCACCATCTTCTTACATTGTTTTTGTTTTACTGTTACAACAATAATATTTATAATATATTTTGAGTTTTTAAATAATTGAAAACTTTTTTAAAGTTTGTTCTTTATTACCATTTACCTAAAAAAACAATTGATTTTAATTACAAAAAATATTTCGTCACTCAAAAAAATTAATTATTACTTGTTAGGTCTTGCAAGAACCAGCGGCTAATAATCGCTAATTCACGAAAATCCTGGAAAACTACGATCTTGTAAAATCCGGTTCCGGCTTTCCGCACCGTTGCAGCATCCGGGTCGGAAGCGAAAAAGCAGCTTTTGCGAGTGCTTTTAATGTCCAATGATGGTAAAACGGACGTCTTGAAAATTAAGTTACCTGAGCTGTACGTGATCTAATGCCATTACACTAGACATTAACGGCTTCTACCTATTGTATTATTGCCCTCAATTTGTAACCTGGGGCAAGTTAATTAATAAGGGGTATAAAAAGAAGCTTTAAGTAGCTTAATTAATTTTTATTCAGTGGCATCACAAGATAATTCCTAATATATTTAGTTTTATATTTAAAACTAGACAGAAGTTTAAAATTCTAATTTTGTAGGTGACACTGTTCTGTATTTTAAATTTTTTTGTTGCTCCCCTATATTTTTTTGTTTTTTTTTTGTATATGGTACCATAAAAACCGCCAGCACATAGAAGAAAAAATAGAATAATCGTACCAGTATGCTCTTTAAATAGTAAGTATTGACTATGCGCTGATCCTTTTTTAATATGTTTTTCAGAATAACTGTAGTTTATTGACTAGTAAATAGACCTTGAAAATGTAAAAAATAGCCATTTGGAAAACATTTATAAACGATAAAAAGTAAAAAAGGTAAAACTTTCTGTTACCTTTCATAAACTTATTATTTGTTAAAGTTTATGCCACGACTAACTCAGTCGAGCTACAAAATAAAGGGGGGTTATTAAAACTCTTTCTGTGAATTCTGCATATGCAAAACTTCCTAGTGAAATGATATAATCTATAGTCTGTTAATTTTCTGTTTTTCAAGGACTTGTACTATCTTTGAATTGACCCAATTAAGTAGACTTAAAATTAAACACAATTTTAATATTTGGCAAGATTTAAGGTCTCATACACACACACACACACACACACACTTTACTTATAATAAAAGTCTTACAATACTTTTTACATCAACTTGACCTAGATCCAAATCCAAAATTAACTGCCTCTGGACAGACTCAGATCGTGCAGTACAAGCAAGCAGCAGGACACTTAAGTCCAAAACCAAAATAAGCTAAGCAGTCAGCAACTACGTCCCAATAAAATTAGGATGTTTAATAAAACTGTCCAGGCTTTCCAGATAAGTTTAAGAAATCAGTCTTATGAAAAGAAAAAGGAAGGAAAAATACCTAGGTGTGCTGTAAAAAAAAAAAGACCTGTTATAAAATATGCCCAAAAGGGCTTCTAGAAAATGTATTTAGATTTTTGATAAATTAAAATTTATTAAATAATAAAAGCATTTCATGAAATTTAACTAATACGGAAACAGATTTTATAATTACCTGTTATAGATGACTCATCTTGAACTAAAAGATCACAGATTCCCCACAGATTGGTTTATTCTGGGTTTTTAAAACGATCACATTAAAAGAGTTTTGTGCCATATATAACCTCAGTTACCGGAAAAAAGAGAACGGATATGAAGGAAATATTATGCAGGTCAAATTGTTGTCTGAAGAAATGAAAATTTTCTATATAAAAAAAATTTACCACAGTAAACACATTTTAAAATATAATTTGTTATATTTTAAAGTTCTATCATTTAATTATTAATTATTTTAAAAACAAAAGATAAAATAGTTAATTATTATTAACTGTCAAAGTTTCAACTGAAGTTATCACCCTATTAATACGGTTTTAAAAGTAAATTTTAAAAAGCAAAAATACCGTTTAAGATATTACTTTAACGAAAACAATTATTTTCTAATTTACATTATTGCCAAATTTAAATTTTGTTATAAATTTTAGAATATACAGTTAAACATGTTATTTATTTAAAGAGAATAGTTTTAACCAGTTTTAATTAAACAATTACTTATATAACGGTATGTCAGACAAATCATTGATAGGGAAACATCATCTATTTCTTTTAACTGAAATTGTGTGATTTTGACAGAATGGCAACTATTCAACAATTAATAAACAAATAATAAAACTAAAGTTATCATTGGTGTACTTAAAATTTAAAAGAAAAAACGTTAAAAATTTGTACTTAGTATGGGATTTAAACTAAACGAAATTTGACGAAAAAAATATGACGGAAAATTATCGGTATACGTGTATGCTGTCGTATACTGGGTGGTGCGTCGCCGAGCAAAACATAGGAAATCTCATATTAATTTTAAGGGGGTCAATTATTGGCTTCCTGTACATTTTACAGAAAAAATGTAGGATAACTTTGGATGGAATGGGCTTGGTGGGAAAATAAACCTAAAACATTTCAGATACTTGCTCTAAAACTGTTTCTCGCCTTTAATTATGAATACTTTTTCGTCTATTAAATAATTCATATTTTTTTTTCAAATACCGACTGTCACTGATTTATTGACACTTTTCCTCATGTCAGGAACAATATTCATTTTACTGGTGTCTGTTTGGTTTTACCTAAACCTAAAAATTGCTAATTTTGCAATTACATTTAATTGAATAATTCAAGATTCGCTTATTAAAATTTTTTGAAACTTGGCACGAGGGCTTGTCAGATTGGTCTCTTCAAAACGTTATTTTACATTTTTTCTGTAAAATGTACAGGGGAGCCAATAATTAACCCCCTTAAAATTTACATGGGATTTATGCTATCCAATACCTATTTACTGTTTAAAAGAGCACGTTGTGTACTATTGGTGCCTTCCTTCTTTGAGCGGCCTTCTATGTAAAATAAGGGTCAAGTTCCTATTTCAAAACTTTGCCCTTCTTTTTTGACTTTTCAAGTTTTTTTACTGATCTGTCTGTGTTTAAAAATGTTGTGATTTTATTAATACGGACAGTTTTTTTATTGGTAAAAACAAATCAGAAAAAAGTTCTAAGTCAAAAAATAAATTGGTCTTATTAAAGATCTCTGTAGGAGGCTGAGATTTTTAAACAGGACCTGGCCCATATTTTACATAAGTGTTTTTAATGGGATCTCTTTACTTTTTTAAAGTTTAATGAAAAACAAAAGTAATTAAAAAAAAGATGTTTTTTCTCCAAATTTCAGTTATTTTAACAGTTTTATTTATAAGGATAGACAAGTTTTGTAAACCTAAAAGTTATTTTTTTAAGTAATATATAGCAACAGTTTTTGTTTAGTCAATAAAATCCTGCCTGCTTTGTAAATTCTAAGACAAATGTGACCTTAGAAACTTAGATTCAATCAAATTGCAAACTAAAATATTCCCTAAATATACAGTCCTGTTATAAAATGTTACGAGTAAAAATGTGCAGTTTTTAGAATGTCTTCTTCAGTTGCCTCCTAAAACCTACTTGCATGCCAAATTTTAGGTTTTTACTTTCATGGAAGGTGTCCCATAACTTCGCTGAGTCAAGGAGTCAGTCAGTCAGTCAGTAATAAAATGCGCGATTTTCGAAATCGAATATCTCAGAAGCTACTTGACATAACTTTCCTAATTTTTTTCTTAGGTAATTAGAATACCTATGTAAATTTACATACCAAATCTATGTGTGTTATGTGGAACGATAACGAAGTAATATAGAGAAAAAAGGCTGAAACGTTTCAAGTTATATACACACTGTGTGCATCAGGCCGGAACCTGGTCTGGAGCATTACTGTGCCCCTAGATCTACTGTAAGTTTAAATCATAATAGGCTTGCAGCTTACCCTTTTTTCCAACCCAACCGATTAGATGAAAAAAAAAACGATCGTAACCATTTTCATTTGCCTAACCATACTTAAAGACATATTTAGTTAAAATCTGTAAAAAATGCAATGGCGAAACATGTTTAAAAATATTTTCTATTTTTGGTATAGTAGTTCGATGAAATTTTCACTTTTACTCGCAAAATTTTGATTTTTTGACATTTTTTTTGACATGGATTATATTGACATTTTAACAAAATACAGTTAGCAAATGTCTAAAAATTTTTGCCTTTATTGACTTGACTATGGATTTACTACATTTTCATAACATCTCTAATTTTGTAAATAGCTACCAATAAAATAATTGTAACATTTAATATTAAGCACCCCAAGCTTATTTACTATAATTGATTATTTTCTACTTTTTACTTCGATTTGCAATAAAAGCGTGTTTTTTAGTTTTCAATCTATAATTTATTTATATTTATATAAATTATTTAATTATAATATATATAGTGAGTTTTAAATTATCCCTTGATGTGATATACAGGGTGTAAGAATAATACACAGGGTGTAAAAGTATGATGCTCATAATTTTAATGAGCGATAGCAGAGCTGTAAACAAGTCGAAAAGCTCATATGACATAATATGTATTAAAACTTAACAGATTTTTGTCTAAACGATGTCAATGTTTGAACTTTAAAAGCAATTATTTCTGAAAACCTTAACCATTAAAAACTTTTGTCTTATTCGCTTATCAGTAGATTCAATTGCTAATAAAAGAAACTAAGTTTCAAATGTTTTAATCTGCATTAAAAAAAAATAATTATAATATTCATAATAATTTTTCCCCCAGTTAAAAAGGTAAAAAAATTGCCAGAAGCCTTGTGTAGTCAGTTGTAAATACGTGTTCAACGACAGCGACATTTTTGGTTGTTTTTAAATTGGGAAAAATGCGGATATGATATAAATTTACAACTGTAGTGTCCAAGAGTTTTGAAAACAAGATGTGTGCAACCGAAAAATCTTATTCTTCAAGCAAAATACAAAAGTGCTGTCTTAAAACATAATAATTTGTGCTCTTAAAATGAATATTTAGTCTATTTGTGGTGAGTACAATTATTTTTTAATTACAAATATTTACCAAACAATAGTGTATTGTCTTTTACATAAATTTAATTTCAAATTAAATATCAAAATAAATTGCAAAAAGTAATTTTTATTATTTGTATACAAAGAAACATCTCCTTTAAAAAAGTGTAAATATGCAAAACTCGCAAAAAACGTTCGACTCCCTTCGATACAAGGGGCGCGGTGTTGCCAATTTTTTTTAAACTTTAAAAGGCCATATTTCGAAAACAGGTAACTTTTGACCCATATGTTTTTGACTTTTTCGACTTGTTTTGAGCTCCCCTTTCACCCATTAAAATCGTGAGCATCATACCTTTTACACCCTGTATGTATATGTCTATTTGCAAGGAATATAATTCATGAAATAAATATAAAATTAATATTTGAATTAACAAAACTTAATACAAAAAAATGGTTTAATTTTTCATTATAGTAAAATAGTATAATAAAAAGTATATTTATAATTCATCATTTGAATGTTCAGGCCGTAAAATATATTCCTGATCAAACTAATCTAATTTCTAATATTTACTTTTAAAGCAAAACACATTCAAGAATTAGCAGTTGAACAAGAATTTTTTGTAGATCTGCAGAAACAAATGTATTTTTAAAGCAATTTAATACTTGTCGGTCTATCGAAAAAAAATGAAATTCACTTGTATTCATTGTATATTTGTTGGGTACTTTTTTTTTTCAGCCTGTCATACATTTTACAAATAAAACGATATAAAAAGCGGTTGTTTTTGGTGTATGACTAATCCCCAAACAGGACTGCTTATTCAAATATAATTCGCGTATTTTAAAAGTACGTCTCTAACCAATTAAATTTAAAGCCGATGTCATATCACATCTGATTAACACATGAATCGCAGGCAAAGCAACAGACAGACTGAACCCTAAGGGTGGCAAAATCGTATGGATAGGCGGAAATTAATCGATTTAAATCTGTTTTTAAAGCAATAATTTTAGTTTGGAACCTAACATTTGTATTTCAAGACAATAAACTGCATAATGTGGTGGTATTAAACACTTTTAATCGCTCTTTTTTTGAAAATCTACAAAGACAGGTATAGAACATAATACAGGTTTTATATCAGGAATGTCTTGTAAAGTTTAAATCCCGAAAAATATGTAGGGTATTTTATTTTAAATACCAAAATTTACGCCACTTTTAGTTAAACCAGAAGTTGTAGGCAGATGTTATTATATCGAAAATTGGCATAAGATAACACAATATATCATTTAAAAATTTAAATGGGATTTGTTTTCACAGAAGGCTAAGTAATAATTTTGTTGTCACCCGGTGAAGACAGTCCTACTAACCACCCTGAACTTGTAAATCGTCTAAAACAGAAAAAAAAATCTCCCAAAAATATAAAACTTATTTACTATCTAGATAAAAATGTATAATATCTTAACTAAAAATTAAGTGGTAAGTCAAATAAAAATTGTTGTGGTTAGTTGTGGTTAGTTGTTTTAAAGATTTTTACGTAATATCTTAAGGGGTTATGCCTACTTAGAATTTTCAGATTTTTTTTAAAATTAAATATTAGGAAAGTATTTATGTCGAAATATATTATCTAATAATTTTAAATTGATTCAAAAATTCAAAAGATAAACGCAAATTTGTAAAGACCTTTTCGAGCGCTAGACCCGTATTTTAAAACTTCAAACGCGTTTATCTCGAAACTATGTTTTCGATATCAGTAAGCATGATTTCCCCGAAACCGCTTAACTGATCGGGTTAAAAATTTTACATAATCTTTTTGGATATATTGCCTTGTATTTATTAAAGAAAGATTTCTAAAAATTATTTAGATTTTTTTAAACCAATTAAAGTTGGAAATCCCAATTTTTTTTGAGAAGCCGTCATTTTGTCAAAAATCCAAATTTTGACTATTTCTTCGATTAGTAGCTGCATCCGTCTATCTACTAAATAAATCTTTTGCAATTTTTTATTTTATATAACCCAAACCAAAGATACATTGCTCAACGCCGAACACCTTTTTAGGGGACCTCCAGGAGGTGTCTACAGGGGTAACACAACTGGGTATTTTTAAAAACGAAAATACGTTTTAAAAGCTTAAGAAATTCGCTACATGTACATGCATTTCTTACATTTGTTTTAATAGAATGCCTTTTTATAAAAAATAAAAAAAAAAAGTTTTTTTTTCGAGTATCCAACTAGGTATAACCCCATACATGACATTAACCTGTTATGACTGGTTTATTTATGATATTAAAAAATTAAAAAAGTAACGTGTTAATTAATTTTGAGTTTGTCCAATATTCCGGTCAATCTAGACATTCAAGATTTTCTTTAAAGCGGTAAGTTTTATCATAAAATTACTTAAAAAAAAATGTAGATCATAAAATAAGCTATATGTATATATATAATATATATATATATATATATATATATATATATATATATATATATATATATATATATATATATATATATATATATATATATATATATATATATATATATATATATATATATATATATATATATATTTTTATATATATTTATATATATATTTATATATATATATATATATATATATATATATATATATATATATATATATATATATATATATATATATATAAATATTTTTTTTTTCGGTGATTGTAACTAACTTAAAATATAAAATATACATAAGTATAACTATGAGAATATCAGGTAAAATCAATTAATCCTTAATATCGAGCATATAAACTACCTGCTTAGATAAGTATCGATATGCAAGTTTTGTTAACAACACTCAAAATAAAACTAGTGCAGTTAGCTTGTTTTCCTCCAACCTCAGTTGCGGCTTATTAACATCTTTTTCTGGTATATTACCAAGTTCAAGTGTGGCTTGGTTATCAGCTAGACCCTAAGATTGGGGTTACAAGCTGGTCGATAATACAGTAGAACCAATTCCGACTTTACTCCCACCTGCGCCGAAAAAACTGCTAATCACAATTTTTTGCAACTGTAAAAAGTGATAAATGTGGTTGCAAAAAAGTTGGACTGTTTTGTTCTCTGGCATGCACGAATTGTCAAGGCCGGTCGTGTTCTAATGTTGAATCATCAACAGTTGATACTGATGAACAGACATGCGATACATCGCTATTGACGCAATTCACTTACAACCAGGATAAAGAAGAAGAAGAAAATCAAGAAGAAGAACAACAAGAAGAAGTAATTAAAGATTATGAATCGGACGAATACATTTTTCAACTGTTTTTTAGGTTTTTTTCGCTTTTATCAATTTCAACCCTTGCGAATATTTGTTATTGTGCAATTGTTTTTAATTGAACAGAATCACAACATACTTGTGGAATAAGCCTACTGGAAAAACCACGTTAAAAAAAACGCGCTAAGTACACTACCTCAGAGGTGGCGTGGCAATGTGTGCATACAATGACGCTTACAACTTTTTAAATCGTTGTATCTCAGGAATGGTGGCATAAAAGAAAAAATGATTAATACTTTTTTTATAGATAATTTTATAATCTACAATTTTTGTTAAAAGTAATTTTACGATAAAACTTATCGTTTTAAAGAAAATCGCGAAAAACCCATTTTTTTTACCTTTGACCTCGAGTCACTTTTTTTTCACGTACCGGAAAGATGAAGAATTTTAAAATGTTATTTTTAATTATGTTTTAAACAATTTTACGAACTTTCAGCTTGATGTTAATTTATGTACATTCACTTTTATTTTTTGGTCTAATTTGACCGGACTAAAAATTACTTTAGTGTCGTATAAAGGAAATTTGCTTTAAGAAAATTAACTGATATTGATGCTCCCGAACTATATTTATTTAATAAAATATATGCCCTTTCTCTTGTTTTACCATTTTTTTTTGGTAAGTTTCCTTTGCTGTAATACAAGATAAATTTCAGTTTATTATGTGGTTTGTTATCTAATGCTCGTTGAAAGATATGTATTCTGTTTTTAATGTATGTTTGATGTTATTTTATATATAAATTTTTATTAAGCACCTTACTTAATTTACATTAAGTATAACACAAAACAACTAATTTATAAATTACAATAATACAAAAAATACTATCTGAAACCCTATTTACAAATGAATATCGTTCTTTTACAATTTATATAGATAAAATAAAAATATAATGCGTTTAGCTAATGGTTCTTACCTAAAGTTCATTAAATTTGCAAGGAATATTTTACACAACATTTTTGAGATTTTTGTTAATATAGTGCACAAAAGAAGGTAATTTTTTTGTAAAATAAAGCAGTAATTTCGGACAAATCAGATCAACTTGAAATTTTTAACAAATTGTCAAGAAAGGTGTCAAATATGGAATTAAACAAGTTTGGTTACTGGGATTTTTCCAACCCGCTGTAAAAATTAACCAAACTATTTTTTTGGCCAAAAATTAGAAAAATATTGAATATTAAATGAATTTTCATGAAAGTAGGTACCGGGGGGTTGTTTGGGCCACTGATTATGATTTTAATGTCAGAAATTTCTGAAACACCCTTAAAACGGTAAAAATTACCCTTTTTAGGGGTTTAAAATATTTTGGAAGTAAAGCTCAGATTATCAAATAAATGCCATTTTTTCAGAATATTTAATATTTTTTTTATTATGCCCTATAATTAAGATATAAGGGCTTATAATAGGGGGTTAAAACTACCCCCATGAAAAGAAAGAATACAAAAAACATGACCTTAGATTTTTTTTTGTTTTTTAATCAATTTTTTAAAAATATTTTATCGTATTTTAACTATTATGATATTAATTTCCCCTTTCCCCCCCCCCAGTACCCCTAAATAAAAAAAAACGCTATTAAATTTTTTTGTTGCAACTTTTTGTTTTATAACCGACAAACTTACAATATTTTCAGTTAAAAGAAATTATTAACTCCCTCCATCCCCGAGAAAACTACCCCTAAATTAAATAAAAACGAAAACATTTTTTGTAATTGCGGAAAAAAAAAAAGTTTTGACAGTTACTTTTTTTGGATAATAATAACAGGATGTACAATAAACCATTTTAAAGATAAAGTTTTCCCCGAAATGTCAGGTGATGGCCAATTTCAATTGGATTGACCATTTTTTTATAATTTCACCAAAAGCTGAAAATGTCTTGCAAAAAATAGGATCTGACCCACATTTATCAGCCCAAAACATAAAAAATAATTATCCGATAGGGCTATAAAAATGACTGGAAATATTTAAGAATATGTGTTCTGACTCTTCACTTAAGAATTATTTTTTTCAAGCAACACAGACCAGATGGCGCTAAAAAATTCGCATGAAAAAAATTTGAAAAAAGTTAATTTTGCCCACAACTTTTTTTCTGCCTGTTTTATATGGTTCTGGTTGTCTCAAAATTTTCCCAATTTTGTTTTCTTGCAAAATAATAGTAATATTTTTTTGTGATAGTGATATTTTTCCAGATATTTACGCTAGAACGATCCGGTGTCTTCATTTTTCGTTAAGCAACTATTTTTGCCAGGCCATATCTACTTTTACACTCATCGAACAAAAACAAAAAAAAAACGTTTTATTTGTCAACTAAAATACTTCGTATTAGTAATATATAATTTTTTAAGTACTGTCATTTATGTTTTTTGATAGAAAACGATAATTTATCGATTGGGTAGGTAATTTTTTCTTCATCCTTTCCCTATTAAATGACCCCCCCGCTACCAACCCTTTTTTTCCCAATATCGGAAGTTGTTTAATTCAATACTGGGCACCTTTCTTGGCATAATACAAGTTACTTTAAGTACCTGCTTTATGCCCGATATTTGCGTTTCGTGATTTTACCTCCTTTACTGTATTATTATTGTATAGATTCGTACCATTTTGAAAAACGATAATATATCGTTTTTCAAAATGGTACGAATGTAATAAAATTAAATGTATCACCCATTAGTTAAATTTTATTTGACAAGCCAAGTACATACAAGTTAATTTAAATTTTGTGTTAAATTTGGCCGTTTAAATTTAAGAAAGTAACTATTTATAAAATCAAAAGGATGATTATTTTGAAATAAAATATCTCTAAATAATCTTTTTTACAGTTTGGTGAGAAACAAATTATTTTATTCTGTCAAATAGATTTACCATTGTTGGGTGATTTGAGTTAAAATTTTAATATCTGTTTGTACTTGTAGGTTTTCTGTAAATTTAACTCAGGTATGGGTCTTATACAGGATCTTTCGGTCCCGGAACGGTCTTGTAATTTGTAAACGGAAATTTAAAAAATGTAAAAATTACTACATAGTGGTTTTGGGATTCGCCCAATTCTATAAGAATATGCGCAATGTTGCCAAATGTATTCTTTTTGAGATAAGGTAGGCCCCATCGTTTTTTTTTTAAATACAATGCTCTATTTATTTTTATTGCAATTAGTTTAGCAGCCTGCCATTACTAAGACATTTAAAAACTAAAACTTAATTTTATATTGTTTCTAAAATATGGCCACTCTTAATTTTTATTTAAAAATTTCAATACTGCCTCGTAAACGAAACGTACGATAAATGTAAAAATCACTACATAGTGTTTTTAGGCTATGCTCAATTCGATGATAATAGCTGCAATGTGTCAAGTGTACAATTTTTAAGATAAGGTAAGCAACTTTGTTTCTTTAAATACGAAGCCTAATTTCATTTTTACTGCAGTAAATTATACGCATTGATAAACTTTTAGTTGTGAGAACTATATTTTACGTAGTTTCTAAGATACGGTTTTAGCAAGATGGGGTGTATATTATTTCAGAGAGGTGCGTTTTTAAACGAAACATTTTCAAACAGGTGGATTGGACTTGACATCTTTCGACTTTTTTTATGTAAACATTTAAAAAATCGGTCTTATGTAAAGCAAAAGTTAATTTTTTGTTTCTTTGAATAAAAATGCAGAGTTGCCATATTTCAGAAACTACATATAATTAAGTTTTGTCCACAGAGAGATTAAAAAGTTTTCGTAAAAGCAATGTTCTAAATTGATTTCATTATTAATAAACTGGGTTTTTAATTTCAAAAAATTGCCTACTTTATCTTAAAAACCATACACTCGGTAGTATTGCAAATTTAATTATCAAATTGGGCGTATCCTAAGACCACTTTGTAGTAATTTTTACATAATATTTTCGTTTTGCCGTTTGCAAAATACCACGCAGTTCTGTGAGCTTTTGAATAAAAATTTGAGTTGCCATCCTCCAGCAACTACACTACGTTTACAAAAAACTTTTT
>JAHBCN010006846.1:0-46410 GCA_019359885.1 Listronotus oregonensis
AACAAAATCTAACCAGTATCGAAAGTTTTTACAATAACTGGGTTTTAAGGTTAAATAAACATCATAAAATGGAACATCCTAATTTTATAGATTTTTTTTTTTAGTCAATGAGTCTGTGCTTAGTTGGGAATTACTTTCCTTTGATCCTTTTAATCCAACCAAATTAAAACCAAATGATGAAATTCGAACCTCATTGCAACAAACAGGAAAATATTCACTTCCTTGTAAAAGTGAGCTATATTTAGAATTATTGCAGGTTACTAAAGGTACCCCATTAACAAAAACTAATTTAATTAGTAATGCCCCAGCATTTTTATTTAAAGAATTAAGATATGTTCTTAATGGAGTTACTATCGACTCTGTTTTGATATTGGTATTTCTTCTTCCATAAAGGGTTATTTGTCTTTTAATGATAATGAAAGTACTAAACTACAAATTGCAGCATGGTTACCACAATCAACTGATCAAAATATTATAACAGATGTTAAGGGAAATGTCTCTTTATGTATTCCTTTCAAATTATATTCAGGTTTTTTTGAAGATTATAATAAAATTATTTTAAATTTGCAACAAGAATTATTACTAATAAGAAGTAATGATGATACTAATGCTCTTGATGATACTGAATGCTCTAGATGATACTGAAAAACCAAAAATTTCGATTACGAAACTTTGCTGGCGAGTTCCACATTTAACAGTTGCTATACCTCAAGAATTAGCTCTTACCAATATAATTGACAAAAATAATGACATTTTAATTACATTAAGAAGTTGGGAACTAGTTGAATATTGTTAGAGGCAACAAGGCATAATTGGCCAGTTAAGACTTCTACAAAAGTTGAAACCCCCCGACATATTTTTTATTGCTTTTCAGAACAACAGACTGTCTCCATCGGTCAAACACTTGATGTTACTTTCGTTTGTTTTTACTAAATTATGGTCATTTGGGGTTAGTAATGGCTCTTTACGCGTAAGGCCTAGAGGGTTGTCGCCTTCACTAAGCCTCCGCATCCTTCTCTTCACATCAGCTAGCTCTATTGATGGAAATGAGACTCTTGTTCCCCATGGCCGATGAATCGCGTGAACTGTCTCGCTATTCTTGTCCAGGCCGGCATCTCCAGACGAGGTAGCGGCACCTAGTCTCTTCAATTGTTGATTATAAGCCTGCATTATTAATTTTACACCCCGGCCTGTCGTTCTAAATGATGGATTTGGGCGCCTTCTTCGTGGAGGTCCTCCAGGTCCTCTAAATCTCTAAGCCAACCTTGGCCAAGGGTAATTCTTACTGGAATACTCTCCTGACTTCTTGCTCTTCAATCCAAAACCCAAAATACCGATGGCCTACACTGGCCTCGGCTTATTCTGGACGTCTTCAACGTAGCACTCCTCCAGATGCTCTAATTTTCTAGGCCAAGCTTGGCCTAGGGCGAAACTTATTGGAAAGGTTTCGCTGCTCTTTTTTTCACCTTCCTGTATAAAAATAAACGTTTGCCAAACACGTCCTTGGTACTTCTTGGCCACCTTCCTCGTCGAGCACCTCCAGGTACTGTAACTCCCCAGGCCGGACCCGGCCAAAGCTGAAACTTCGTGGGAAGCTTTAATATGATTTCCTTTACTCCTCTATGTCGTGTAACACGAGGGCTATCCACGGCCCCTTTCTCCTTCCTCTATAAACATATACCTCCAGGTGCTTTCCTTCTTGGGACCGACCACAGTCACTTATTCAAACGGTGAATACAGCTTCCTTTCACCTTCCTACACCTTTCCCAAGGATAATAACTACGGCCGCCCATGGCCTGAGTCTCCCTTGCGCAATCTTCCTTTCCAGCACTTCCAAGTGTTCGCATTCCCCAGGCCACCCTCGGCCTGATGCCAAACTTCCGAAAAACTCTTCCTGAATACCTGGGATTCCTTCTGACGTCTTTCCGACCGCGGCCTTTCTCGGAATCGTAAATTATAACTTCTTCTTCCACTTCTGCACCACCTAGTGGTCTTCCTCTACAAGGGCCACTCCTAATTTCTCTCGGAAAGTCCTTTAAAAGCGTAGTCGCAGCTATCCCTGGATTCTACACCGGGTTGCGTGGGTCCAGTCACGGAGACGTATCTCAACGGGACCTCCACTTCCACGTCTGGAGCAAAATTCCGAAGGGCCAAACTCCCGGGCAAACAGAGCGCTGAAAAACCTGACGAATTCAAGGCGTCGGCAGAACTGTTTCGTTTTCTGAAACCAGAATTTTTTATTTTCCTTTAAAGTCTGGGGGCCGAAGATACCTCTTGGTAGACGGACACTCTCCAGATGGTATTTATTCCAAAACAAAAATAAATAAAACTCTAATTTAATCAATTACCTCCAGAGTCCCGTCCTTATCATTTTCTCCTCGATAACAAAATACGGAAGCCATAAATTCAGCGTACTTCAAAACAAAAATTAAATTACTTTTTAACCAAACCTGGGAGCGCCGAAGAGGGCAGAACCCGGTATCCAGAAGATGTGACTTCTCCGACGGTCAGACATCGAGTCCTTTCACTGCGCTCTGAATGCTGAATTTATAGATTCCGTAACAAGACGAGGTAATATTAAAAAGGATATGAGTAAATTTGATTATTGCGGATTAAGAATTATTAATGTCTTTTAAACTCTGAAAGGTATCCATATAATAATCTTCAACTAACATCCTATAGAGCCAATTTTTAGTCCTAAAGATTTTAAAAATAATGCACCGATTGTTTACATTAACGCCTTACACCACGAGATTCATTACAAACAGGTGACAATGTGACAGTGTGACAATGAGAATTGAATTTAAAATAGAAAAAAAAATCCAGCTTAAACTTTCGTATATTTTCTTATATTATGTAATTCATGATAAAATATTCGCCTATAATCCATTGACTAAAATTTTCAAACAACTTTAATTTTATCCCTACTCTTATTTCCATTAAATTTATTTAAAAATTAGTTAACAATAATTTTGTTATATTTGTGACTTTGAAGAAGAAACAACAGTTTTGATATAATGTCTTTAAATAGAAATCAAAAAATTGAAAATGTTCTGAATAAATAAAAAATTTTAAAATAACAAATTCAAGAATATTCCAGACAAAAGTTTGTGTTTAAAAAATTTGCCTCAATAAAAATATGAGGTTGGTTTTGGATATTCAAGGGTTTAAAGATGAGCGAAAAAAAATTATTCCTAAAGAAATGGCTACATATGGTGGAAGCAGAATTAGTCACCATATTTTTAAACAACCTTTTCCATTAAATTATCTTTCACCCGATTTACGCAAGCAAGCCACATGGTTGATGAAGAATCACCACTTCATTAATTGGAATTCTGGATTTACCCCATAACATTATTTTGCAAGTATCATACAACAATTGACCTAGGAAGCTGATTTTGTTTATGTTAAAGGAAATGAAAAAGCTTACATTACAAAAGATTACATTAGGAAGTATTGTCCTAAACGTGTTATTGAACTAGATTAAACACCTGAACACCATTTGTCTACACCTAAATGTTTTTTTATTCTAAATCTCCTTCTAAGTGTGCACTATCAAAGGTATTTTTTATGTATGATAATTTTTTTGTGAATGAATAAATAGACATTAAATTTATTTTAAGTCTTTTATTTACATATAACAAATATTTTACACATACAATAAATAATATTAATACATATAAATTTATTTTATTAAATTATCATGTTTTTTATGTTAAATTTTTAAATATATAATTTGTGCTTGTAATGAATCCCAATTTTCTAAGTCCAAAAAATATTTTTTATAACTGAATAAATACACATTAAATTTAATTTTAGTCTTTTATTTACATGTAACAAATATTTTACACATACAATAAATATTATGAATAAATATTATTAATAAATATAAATTTGTTTTACTAAATTATTTTGTTCTCTTTTTATGTTCATTTTTTTAATAATATAATTTATGCGAGTAATGAATCCTAATTTTCTAAGTTAAAAAAAAATATCTTTTGTTTTTAAAAATTCAACACAATGATCTAAAGCTTTTTTACACAATTTTGCATGATTGATATAATCATTATATGATGAAATGTCCTGCGCTTCATCCATTATGTCACCAGCAAGTGCAAGTTAGCAGTTTTAACACATTTAAATATAGGATTATTTTAAATTAATATTGATTTTTAAATATTATAATGTTTTAAAGTGATATTTTTTTTGTTTTTCGTAATATTTAATAATAAATATTTTTTTATTTTTATTTATTAATAAATGTATTGATATGGATTTGTGTTTCTTTTATTTTGATGCATTAAAAAAAAGATTTTTTTTCCTTTAAGTTAAATTTTAATAACATACATTTTTTATGAAACACGGTATAGCTTAACTTGTTAGTTAATAGATGAAACTTTGAGAAACAGTAAGTGGTTATTTTACTTTTATTTGTCTCTGAGCTAAAGGAAAAAAGTAAAAACACTAATATGGTTGAGTTTAAAATTTTTATTTTTACTATTTATCCATGTTAAAGGTAAAAAATAAAAAGCACTTATATGGTTAAGTTTAAAATTTATAAGTGCACATTTTGTTAATTAAGAAATACAGCCTAATAAAGTAAATTATGACTTAATTTTATAAAATACAATGAAGCAAATATTACATAGTTTTTATAAAATAATGTTTAATGTTTTATATAATGAACGCATTTTATTAATACAGAAATAAAGCTTAAAAAAGTAAATTTTGTCTTACTTTTTTAAAGTACAATGGAGCAAATATTACATAGTTTGTATAAAATAATGTTTATTATAAACAAATATATTGCATAATATAACAGTAATTTGTTATTATTCAACATTTGGTAGATTTGTTTCTACATTTAATGCGATATTTGTATTATTGGTATTATTATAAATTAAACAAAGTTCTGTGTTTTATGTTTGGAATATGTTGTTCTCACATATAAAACACTTCGTTAATGCTATAACTAAATTTTATTTTTATGTGGGTATTAACTTGATAGACGATTATGCCAACCAAATTAAATTGTTTATAAAAATAATCATTTGTATAAGTCTCTATAACCACATAATTTTGCACTACACAAAAAACTCTTTCCATAAAGTTAGTTCCATAACTTAGCACTAATTTTACATTTGAAATTGCTGATAAATCTTCTTCTTTTTCCAAATCCGAATCACCTCTTTTATTATAATTGGGCTTACTCTATTTGTATCATTTTCTAGAAAATATCTAAATTTGGTAATATTCATATTATTGCCATTATGAAAAAAAAAATCAAATTCTCTAATATCCTCTTTACCTTCAATCAGCTCTTATCACTAAAATTTACTTCAGTAATATTTTCTTCCGCCATATTAATTATTATAATTAAAAAAAAAAAAAAAAAAAATAATATAATAATTTCACCTGTTTCACAAATTATGAGTTATTCTATAAAATTTTATTAATTGAACATGTCCCTTTACCATTCCCTAATACATTTTAAACAAAAAATATTACTGCATTTATTTGTTTTAGTTGGTTTTGTTTTAATTATTTCCATACATATTAGACACTCGTTTGCATATTTTTAAACTGTATTTCTATTAACTGACCTATTGGATCTTTTTCTGGATGCTTTAAGCATATTGTGCACTATATAAATTTTAAACTGAGTAATAAATTTGCTTTACACATGTTTTTATGTACACTAGTAAATAACCAGGGAATGGATCCGAAACAAACACAAGGAATACCGGGAAAACCTCGGTAGAATAGCACATGGAAAAAGCTTCATAAGGGGACCATCTAAAAGAACGAAGGAAGAACTACTTAAACAAAGTAGGAAAAGACTTCGCATAACAGTAGGGTTGCTAACAGGGCCCGATAACCTAAGAGGACACCTACACAAGATAGGCTCATACAATGGGGACCCAAGTTGCAGAATGTGCGACGTGGGGAAAGAAATAGCCTGCCACATACCGTGCGAATGTGAAGCGTTAAATCACAAAAAACAGGCATTATTTGGGCAACCGAAAATGACCCCATAGGAATATATCAACCAACCAGTCTCGGGGTTATATAGAGTTGTAAAGAAACAAGACTAATGGGAGGATTGGTATAAAAGATAATGGGAGATTAGCCCAAGAGGCTGCGCTGCCTCCGGTAGTGAATCAAGACGGCTCCCTGGTAAGAAGAAAAAAAAGAAGGACACCTCATATAAAACGCGGATTCTGTTTTTACACCTTTTTATTAGCAGTCAGGTTTACAAACGTTTCTATGGTAACAAAAATGCAACGTAACTATGCTAACGTTTTAGTCATCAAATGTCATTAACTGAATCATTCAAAAGTCGAATGTACACTGGCCTTTGGTAAGTTTTATGTCGCCTTTTATAGTAGCGTGAAAAAGAGTTGAAAAGTCTGGAATTTGCTTGAAGAATTATTTTAATACAGGATGCAAGAAAAGTGCAAAATGGATGACTCCAGCGCCCTCAGGACACATTACAATGGCTGTCGAACGGGGAAAAAACTAACAATAAGGTAATTTCTTTTATTAAATTCTTAACCAAAATTGAATATTTTATTATCTTACATTTCTATAAACAAAAGAAATATTTAAAGTTTGTAACAATATAACAGTGGAAAAGTAAGAATTAAAATTTTATATGTATTTTCTGTATATAATAATTTTATTTTGTAAACATTTAAAAAGGACTTCGTGGGCCTAAATAATCAACAAGGGTATGACCTTCTTTTGTAAAGAAATTTCTTATCAAATAAATAAAGTGATTATAGTTTCTGTTAAAGATGTTGGATTAACTTCAACAATAAAGGGGTATTTATCTTATAATCAAAATATAGATAATAAAATAAAAAAGCTAATTAGTTTTTTTTGAAAAACTCAAAAGTAATTAATAAGACTACTGGAATATTTATAGTTTGCGTTTTTCTAAAGTTTGCCAGCATCTCTAGTTTACTAGTGAACCGCTTTAAGAGACTGTATTAGATCTCGCACATTTTTTGCAGAAAGTTTCAGGTCATACGTATGAAACAGATGATCTTATTCTTACTCCTACCAGGTAGTCCGCCGAAGTATCTGCGTGACTTTTGAAGTAATATCGATACCGGAAGCAGTGATATATTAAAAAGCATTGGACTGAGTAAGTCACCCTAAAAACGCTTCTTTTAACGATTTATTGTGCTCTGTATCTTATTAACTTATGTATCCATGAATTAGCATATTTGATCCAAGTTCGTGACCAAAAAAGTTGCATTATAAGTTGAAACCTTAAAATCTCTATTTCTATGTGATTAATACTTTAAAATAGTTATTTACATAAAACCTACAATGATAATAAAAGAATACTTATTAACTCAGTGATTTGGGTTTATTTTCTATGAAGGTAATAATTTAAACAATATTTACTTTTTGCAGTTCCAAAATGTCCGTTGGTGGTTGGCTGAGGATTCTGTACCCTGTATCCTAGTTGTTTACAAACGACAAGTGTTTCTGCTAGATCCCATTCATCATCGCATACTGCGCCCCAAGTACCGTTGTAGAGGATTTCTACGTTGCCTAAACATGAAATAAAAAATTTCTTAGGACACATTTTCTTTGTTAGAGAAATATTTTAGTTAAAGATCACTGCAAAAATGTGGCCAGGGGCTAAATAAATATTCTAATAAAAAATATTTGTATGACAACAAATTTCTTGTTTGTGAGGTAATTAATTTTAAAACCACAAAATGCTATAACATAGAGATGTGTTGGTTTTTTTTTTAAATCATTGTTGTATGCCAGTAACGCCGTTAATGCCGCTTCAAGCTACTTCGTGGCGGTCGTGGATAATAGGTTTCGACCTATTATCCACGACCGCAGCTACGTAACAGCGTGCTTCCGGTAACTCAATCTAAGCTGCCACCAACCTATTAAACAAGTCTGCTGAAATGAAGAGAAACCATGAACAACATAAGGAATACCTCTAAACAATATTTTTAAATTTCAAAAAAAAAATAATAATAAAATGCTGTTGTTTGTTTATCATAAAGGATTTTACACGAGATAAATTAATTATTAATTAGGAATGATGCAGTATGATCCTCAAAAAGAAATTAAAAGGAATTACTTAAAATTAATGTGTAGTTAAGATGTTTGTCGTGTACACGAAGGGTTCACAACCTTGGAAGAAAACAACCAACCGCACATATTATAAATGAAACTAAGATACGTCAACTCATTAGCTTACTCTTACAGAGTCTAAGCTTTACTGTAACAAAAATAATAATATTTAATCATCAGTTGATCAAAAATAATATAGTACGAGTTCCTAGAGAACAGGATGTACTGTTTATACCTAAAGAAGAAAACCTCCTTATGAAAATCTTTATGACCGGCTAAATTCTTAAAATAAATAACCGACTAAGAATAATTATAAGTTTACACTTGGGTCCTAGGTACTCCAGTACTATCTTGCTTAAATGAGCAGATTATAGTAAATTTATATATTTATTGTGTTTAGTACATCTCGACATGACCACCAAACTCCAAGGGAAAGGAACTTAGAAACCACTTTAACCGACAGTTCCAAATTAGAAACTCTTTCTCGGTGGTGCTTAGTATAGGCGTTTGCATGAGAAAGTCCAAGAAACTAGCAATCATTTTAACTAAAGGAGCTGTACTGTTCATACCAACTGATTGGGCCGTGAATTTAAAATTTCCATACGGGATAAAAAAAATCGATTGTAATCGATACTAGATGGACAACTCCTCCTAGTCCTACCATATTTTTTACTGATATTTAAATATCCTGGAAATATTGTTTTTTTTTATAGGAAATGGTAATTTTAATAAACCACCTAGCATCCTCAATGTCTTTTATCTGTAAATAGGGTAGGGTAGGTTTAAAGTGAGTGGTTATAACACCCTTCCACCGTGACCTAACGGTCTATTGTGGCTGACACCCTTTTATATTTCTCCCACTAGGTCCAGACTCCTAATTAATCTGATGATCCTGTTGGTGAGGGATCTTTTACCTCCACCGGCAACAAGGTGTCATTGCCGAGAATTGCGAATCTTAGTCCGTGCCATTCCTGGGCACGAACACAGTATGTGGTCTGCCGATACATCAGCCTCCATGCACATGCGGCACTTGGCGTCTTCCGCTAGGCCGATCTTGTGAATGTGGTATTTTAATCTGCAGTGTCCCGTGTACAGTCCCACTAAAGTTTTAAGGTGTACCCTTGTTTGCTTCAGTAGTTTGACAGTACATTGTTGGTTCGGTGGGCTTATAAAGGCCTTGGTATATGTAAATAAGTCAACTCTTTTTTCCTACAGATTCCAATAATTCTAATCATTATCATCAATTATAAACAAAAAATCCCTCTTTCATTTTTGCCGTAAAACTTACCGTTTGGGAGAAATCGTTAATTAAAAAAATGTCTTATGTACCCAAATTGCATCTTGAAAAATTATTATTGAAATAAATCAAGTTAGCTTTGCTCGTTGCCAGCGATTGTTGTTTTGTTGTTGTAAACATTATGATACTGACGTTAATTATCATTCTTGACAGTTTGTATTTATTTCTCCTTCGATCTTAAAACGTGCATTTTGCTAGTTAAAAAAATGGTAAATTATTCTAATTTGGAAATGACACAAATGCATTTCCTTTATGGTCTAGCTAATGGTAATGCTGTGGAGGCGCGGCGTTTGTATCAAGAAAGGTATCCTAATCGCGCTCTCCCAGATAGACGAACATTTATAAACATTCATCGTCCTCTGACTGAATCTGGCAGTTTTAAAGCTAATATTTCCGAGGAAGGCCCCGTACAGTTAGAACACCGGCAGTGGAGGAGGCTGTCCTGCATGCAGTCGAAGAGGATCCAACCACAAGTACGCGAAAATAAGTATGGCATTAAACATCTGCTACAAGACGGTATGGGAGATTTTAAGAGATTCTTTGTTATATCCTTTTCACATACAAAGGGTTCAGGCATTGCTTCCTAGAGATTATGAACCACGTACGCAATTTTGTAGATGGTATCTCCAAAAAGTAACAGAAAATCCTCATTTTGATGCCAAAATATTGTTTACGGACGAAGCAAATTTTTCAAGAAATGCAATAACCAATTTCCCTAACAATCATTACTGGGCCCAGGAAAACCCTCATGCGATTACAGAGACACATTTTCAGGAACAATTTTCACTGAACGTTTGGATCGGTATCGTATCCGACCATTTAATTGGACCATTTTTTTACCAGGACGCCTTAACGGACAGGATTATTGTAATTTTCTCCAAAATGATTTGCCTTTGCTTCTTGAAAATGTTCCTCTTCAGTTACGGCAACAACTTTGGTTTATGCATGATGGCGCTCCCGCCCACTTTAGCATATTGGCTCGTGAGCATTTAAATAGAGCCTACCAAAATCATTGGATAGGCCGTGGAGGACCACAATTTTGGCCACCTAGATCGCCTGACCTGAACAGCCTAGATTTTTATTTGTGGGGACACCTAAAAACATTAGTTTATCATACACCAATTGTGACATTAGAAGAACTCAGAAATAGAATTATTGACGGATGTGAAACTATCCGAAACGCATGAAATTTTTGAAAGGGTTCGTAATTCAATGAGAAGAAGAGCAGAAGCCTGCATAGAGGCGAGAGGTGGTCATTTCAACATTTTTTGTAAATTATGTATGTATTGTATTTAATTGTTATTGCTTTTTGTTCATTAGTTTGTAGAAAATAGCTTAAAAATAAATATTTGAAAAATGTATTTAAAATTGAAAATAAAAGTTTAACAAATCAAAGAATGATAATTAACGTCAGTGTCATAATGTTTACAACAACAAAACAACAATCGCTGGCAACGAGCAAAGCTAACTTGATTTATTTCAATAATAATTTTCAAGATGCAATTTGGGTACATAAGACATTTTTTAATTAACGATTTCTCCCAAACGGTAAGTTTTACGGCAAAATGAAAGAGGATTTTTGTTTATAATTGATTGATAATTTTATAAAACCATAATTTTTCCCAAGTCAATGGCGTAGTATTTTTTTGTAAAATTGTTTTGAAAATTCGTCATAGCTACGCCACTGGTTGCAAAAAAAATTAAATGAACATCTGAAAAGTGTGTTTTTATGCCATAATATTCTGTGCCAAAATTCAGTTCAATATCTCAAACCGTCTTTGAAAATGTATTAAAAAGTGAAAATAAAATAAAACTTTAACACCCTGTATATATATATATATATATATATATATATATATATATATATATATATATATATATATATATATATATATAATTTAATTATTAAAATTTTAAACATTTATATTTTAAATAAAATTATATAAATTTAAAATTTTATTATTAAATAATTTAAATTTTATTTTATTTTATTTTTAATATTTAAAAAATTTAATAATTTTTAAACAGGGTTTAATTTATTAAAATTATAAATTTTAAAAATTTTAAAAAATAAAAACAAAAAAAGGGTTTTTAAAAATTATAATTAAATTTTAAAAAAAAATTTCCCTCTTTTTTTCCGAAAACTTAAAAATTCGTTAATTTAAAAAAGTCTTTGAAAAATTTGATTTAAAAAGTGAAAAAAAAATAAACCCTTTAAACCCCCTTGTTTTTTTTAAAATTAACCCTAAAATTTTTTAGGAAACTTTTATTTTTTTAAAACTTTTTCGACTTAAAATTCGAATCCAAAAATACTCCTTTTAAAAAAATTTAAATGCCCATCCGTCTAACACCCTGTTTTTTATTAATTAAATTTCAAAAATTTTTTTTCCCGGGTAGTTTCACATCCCAAAAAAAATTTTTTTTTTTTTTTTTTGGAAAAAAATTTTTTTTTCCCCCCCCCAAAAAAACTTTTTGGGACCATTGGGGTTTTTTTCCCGGCCCCTTTTTTTTTCCCCTTTTTAAAAACGAGCCAAAAAAGGGGGGGGGGGGCCCCCATAAAAAAAGGGTTTTTGGGGGGAAAAAAAAAAAAAAATTTTGGGGGGGAAAAAAATTTCCCCCCCCGGGGGGGAAAAAAAAAAAAAAATTAAAAAAAAACCCTAAAAGTTCCAAAAATTTTTCCCGAAAAAAAGGGGGTTTTTTTTTTTCCCCCAAAAAATTTTTTTATATATATATATATATATATATATATATATATATATATATATATATATATATATATATATATATATATATATATATATATATATATATATATATATATATATATATATATATATATATATTTTTTAAAAAAAAAAAAATTTTTTAATTTTATTTTTAAAATTTTTAATTTTATTAAAATAAAAAAATTTAAAAATTTTAATTTAAAATTTTTTTAAAAAATTTTTTTTTTTTTAATTTTTAAAAAAAAATTTAAAAAAAATTTTTTTTTTTTAAAAAAAAAATTTTAAAAATTTTTTTAAAAAAAAAAAAAAAAATTTTTTTTAAAAAAAAAAAAAAAAAATTTTTTTAAAAAAATTTTTTTAAAAAAAAAATTTAAAAAAAAAATTTTAAAAAAAAAAAAATTTTTTTTTAAAAAATTTTAAAAAAAATTTTAAAAAAAAAATATAAAAAATTTTTTTTTTTATTTAAAAAAAAAAATTTTTAATTTATTAAAAATTTTTAAAAAATTTTTTAAAAAAAAAAAATAATTTAAATTTTTTTTAAAATTTTAAAAATTTTAAAAAATTTTTTGTTTTTTTAATTTTTTTTTAAAAAATTTTTTTTAAAAATTTTTTTTTTTTTTAAAATTTTTTAAATTTTTTTTAAAAAAATTTTTAAATTAAAAAATTAAATTTAAAAATTTTTTAAATTTTAAAAAAAATAAAAAAAAATTTTTTTTTTTTTAAAAAAATTTTTTTAAATTTTTTTATTTTAAAATTTGAAAAAATTAATTTTAAAAAAAAATTTTTTTTTAAAAAAAAAAAATTTAAAATTTAAATTTTTTTAAAAAAAAAAAATTTTTAAAAATTTTTTATTTTTTAAAAAAATATTAAAATTTTTAAAAATTTTTTTATTTTAAATTTTAAAAAAAAAAAAAATTGGAAAAAAAAAAAATTTAAAAAATTTTTTTTAATTTAAAAAAAAAAAAATTTTTAAAAAAAAATTTTTAAATTTTTTAAAAAATTTAAAAATTTTTAAAAAATTTTTTTTAAAAAATTAAAATTTTAAAATTTTAAAAAAAAATTTTTAAAAATATTTTTTTAAATTAAAATTTTTAAAAAAAAAATTTTTTTAAAAAATTTTTAAAAAAAAAAAAATTTTTTTAAAAA
Source organism: Listronotus oregonensis (assembly GCA_019359885.1). NCBI lineage: Eukaryota > Metazoa > Arthropoda > Insecta > Coleoptera > Curculionidae > Listronotus > Listronotus oregonensis. The sequence continues at coordinate 13,279 of JAHBCN010006846.1, forward strand.
AAAATTTATAAAAAATTTTTTTTTTTATAAAAAATTTTTTTTTTAAAAAAAAAAAAAATAAAAAAATTTTTTTAAAAAAAAAAATTTTTTTTTTTAAAAAAATTTTTTTAAAAAAAAATATTTAAAAAAAATTTTTTTTTAAATTTTAAAAAATTTTTTTTTTTAAAAAATTTTTAAAAATTTTAAATTTTTTTAAAAATTTTAAAAAAAAAAAAAATTTTTAAAAAAAAAATTTTTTTTTTTTTTAAAAAAAATTTTTTTTTTTTTTTTTAAAAATTTTAAAAAAAAAAATTAAAAATTTTTTAAAAAAAAAAATTAAAAAAAGGGTTTTTTTAAAAAAAAAAATTTTTTTTTGGAAAAAAAATTTTTTAAAAAATTTTAAAAAAAAAATTTTTTTAAAAAAAAAAAAAATTTTTTTTTTTAAAATTTTTTAAAATTTTTTTTTTTAAAAAAAATTTTTTTTTTTTTTTTTAAAAATTTTAAAAAATTAAATTTTTAAAAAAATTTTTTTTTTTTATTTTAAAAAACCCAAATTTTTCCAAATTTTTTAAATTTTTTTTTTCCCCCCAAAAGGAAAATTTTTAAAAGGGGGTTTTTTGGGGGGTCCCAAAATTTTCCTTTTCCCCCAAAAAGGTTTTTTTAATTTTTTTTTGGGGAAATTTAAAACCAAAAATTTTTTTTTTAAAAAAAAAATTTTTTAAAAATTTTTTTTTTAAAAAAAAAAAAAAAAAAAAGAAAAAGTTTTAAAAAAAATTTTTTTTTTTAAAAAAAAAAAAAAAAAAGGGAACAAATTTTAAAAAAAAATTTTGGGGGAAATTTTTTCCCAAAAAAAAGGGCCCCCAAAAAATTTTTTTTTAAACCCAATTTGGGGGGAAAAAAATATTTTTTTTTAAATACTTGGTGCGCGCTAAGGATGGTGTAAACGTCGTCTTCTGGAGTTTTACGACAATTTCTCCTAATATCAGTTCAATTTTTTTACTCGAGGGTTTTTGAGGTCGCTGAACACGAATACAACATTACCAAGGGCCTGCGGAATACCTGGTGGGCCCTAAGGATGGCGTGAACGTCGTCTTCTGGAGTTTTACCACAAATCCTCTTAATATCAACCCAATATGACATTGACAAGGGTTTGCGGTGTACCTGGAGCGCGCTAAAAATGGATTAAACGTCGTCTTCTGGAGTTTTACGAAAATGTCTTTCAATATTAGCCCAATTTTGTTCCTCGGGAAGTTTTTGAGGTTACTTAACACAAATTTGACATTGACAAGGGCCTGCGGAGTACCTGGTGTGTGCTATGGATGGTGTAAACATTGTCTTCTCGACTCTTACGACAGTTCGTTCTAATATCAGCCGAATTTTGTTACTCGGGTTTTTCTTTTTAGTTGATAACTACAAATATGAAATTAACAAGGGCCTGCGGGGTACCCGGTGCGCGCTATGACCGCGATACGACCTGATGTTAGCCCAATTTTGTTACACGGAGGGTGTTTTTGTTCGCTGCATACGAATATGACATTTACAAGCGCCTGGGGAGTATTTGGTGCGCGCTAAGGATCATGTAAACGTCGTATTCTAGTACCCGGTACCAGATCATGGTCCGGATAGGTTGGTGTCATTGTCGTCTTCTGGAGTTTTGTGGTAAATGGTTAAAAACTAAAACTTATAATTTCTGCTTATGGTATTTATTAATAAAATTGTTTTTTGATAATATTGTAGTATAAAAAATACAATACAATTACTTCGCAGACCCTTGTCAATAATATATTCGTGTTCAGCGATCTCAAAAACCCCCCCGAGAGCTGATTTTGGGAGGAATTGTCATAAAACTCCAGAAGACGACGTTTGTACCATTCTTAGCGTGCACCAGGTACTTCGCCGGCCCTTGTCAATGTCATAATCGTGTTTAGCGACCACATTAACCCCCCCGAGTAAAAAAATTGAGCTGATATTAGGGGAGTTTGTAATAAAACTCCAGAAGACGACGTTTACATCATCCTTAACGCGCATCAGAGACTCCGCCGGTCCTCGTTATTATCATATTGGTGTTCAGCGACCTTAAAAAACTCCGAGTTACAAAATGGGGCTAGTATTAGGAGCCATCGTCGTAAAACTCCAGAACACGACGTTTACACCATCCTTAGGGCGCACCAGGCACTCCGTAGGTCTTGTCAATATTACATTCGTGTTTAGCGACATCGAAAACGCCCGAGAAACAAATTTGGGCTTATTTTTATCATTATTTACCTAGTTATAAATATTTTATAATTGAAAATATAAAAATGCATTTTTTTTAATAAACAAGTGCAGTTTTTAATTTCCCATTAATAAAATTCGTTCATAAAGTCGCTAGACGTTTATGCGAATCGAATGCAAAAAACCGCATTCAAATCCATCTTACTGTACAAATAATCCCTCGTAAGGCTTATTTTTGTGCTACGTTTCCTCGACTTACTTTGGTATCTTTATTGATGTCCTAATCTTTATTAAGATAAATTGTAGTGCGCATGATTGAATAATTACTCCATAAAGTAGAAGGGGCCAATTTTAAAAATAGCTGGGACGTCAAAATACCTTTTTCTGAAATATTCACTGCTTCAAATTTTTCCTTAGTTTTCTGATACAATCTCTACACTTATTTATTTTTTGTTTCATACAAAAAATATCAAGAATCTCTCAGACCAATCAAAACTCATAAAAAATTAAAATATTCAAAATGTTAAATCAATTAAGAAAAAACATGTTTTATTTTTTTAGTCTTTGTTGCTGTAAGTGAAATGTAATTTTTTAAGGTTTAACCGAACATTTTTTTTAAGTAATCAAGGTATAATTTTAAACTGTATTTTTTTTTGTAATATTAGGCAACGACAACTGGTTGATCTAAGCGCTCTGGTATATTTTTTAAAAAACTTGAAACGTCGTTGTTGTTTTTCATTTACCCGTCGATCCACGCGTGGAATGAAATTTATTGTCTGGTTCTTTTTTTTATTGATATACCTGGCTAGATAAGGCATGTAGAAATCTAATGGCACCGGTCGGTGGATCGACCTGTAAAAAAATAATTCGCCCGTCCGTAAATATAACTAGCCCACGGAGAAAAAATATTTAATTTTTGATGCAAACATAAATAAGCAAAATAAGCTTTACAATGATGCGTTAAAGTTAGCTAGACAAACCGCGTCCTTTTTATTTTTGCGCCAAACCAAACCGCGTATATCGCGGCAATTGCCCCGACGAAAAAGAAGGTAATATCCGACTTTATTTCGCACTGCACTATTTATATGCAGTGCCACATTTTATCTTAGGTTGCGGTAAGTTTCCTTACCGCAACCTGAGCTCTTCTTCGGTAAAATGTATAAATGTTTGTTATACTTTTTAGTTCATATTATACCATTTGGTATTTTGATTGAAGGGAGATTTAAAAAACATAAAAACTTATATTAGCATGCCCAATAAAGTTTTTCTTGTTATAAAGTAAGATTAATTGGAAAAAATAAATAAGTAAATAATATTTTGTTTTTTATTTGTCCCATTTTCTCAAACGATTTTTATACAAAAAGCAGTAGGTAACCAGAATCTCTCATTTTCCTATACAATTTAAACATATAACAGTAGACAGCATTAAAATAGTTTTTTCTTAGTAACTGTTAAGTTTAAAAACGTACTTAATATTTCTCGTAGAATTTACATTTGCAAATAATAATCTTAAGGCTATTTTATTAAAAAAAGCTTTCCATAAAGCGTTGTTGAGGAAATCTGTATATTCGGTAAGACATTTGATTTTAAGGCTAATAAATCTATAAGTGTGCAAAATAAAAAGTTGCGCCAATTAACAGACAGACCGATCAACAAACAGACCGACAGACAGAACGAAGGAAATGAGAAACCATGTATTTTGTAATCTAGTGCCATTTTTGGGACACCACATCAATAAGGGGCAATTTAAAATTGATTTTTTTTTAGCAAAAACTTTTTTATTGTCACATATTTACGGTGATAAATTATAATGACAGTATTTAAAATTCCAAGGAAGATCGTTTAAAAAGTTGGTAAACTAAACTAATAAAACTAGTGCTGTAGTAACGAGTGTAAAAATATTAATTAATGGTATTTTCAAAACAATCAAAATATTCTATACATAAGAGTTCAGCAAAATGCTGCATGCGCCTTTTAAATCGGTATTAAATAAAATATTTCTCTTATTGCAAGTTGTTGGTATTAAGAGGAAAATTATTTACAAGATGAGATGAGTATATAAGTACTCTAACCAAAGAATAGATTAACAAGCCTAATAGGAATAAACCTAAAATAAAAGGATCTATACATACAACTTACGTGGTTTAAAATCTTTCATTTAAGTCATAAATTTTCCAAAAAATATTTACGGATAACGTGGACCATCCACTTTTTTTTTATATTGGGACAGTCCATGAAGGCTGATGCCTAAGTACTAACGTACCGTGGGTGTCTTAAAAATAACATACTTAACATCATACCGAAACGGAAATTTATTAAGAAATCTGTAAAAAAATTCCAAAAAAAAAATTGAAAAAAATTAAACTTAAGAACATTCTCCACGTGGCTTTTCCTCCGGATGTTAAATCAAAAAGAACTTTCACCCTTTTACCCAGCTGTTTCGCTATCCTCGCGGTCAAGTTCGCTGTGTCTGTCAAACCGACATCACGACATGACAGGGCCACTGGCTGGCTTTTTGCCATCGTATCTAAATACTGGCTCTAAGCCACAAGAAACAACCCAGACATAAACCAGGGAACACGCACGTTCACTCCTGCGAGATACAATCGCAAAATCCAGGTTTAACCGGTTTTTTTCAGAGCCTTTTAAAAAGAAAAGTTTAGGAACCACAGACCTCGAGACTAACCCTCACGGTACCAACCGGCGTTTCTGCCAGGCAATTTCCCAGATGGTAAAGCTATCATTCAGACCAAAGAAAAAAAGAAGAAAAAACAGCTGTTTATATAAAATAAACAAAAGCTCATAACTTAGCTAAAATAAAAAAAGAAAGATAACGTAAAACATTCCAGACAGGTATTAAAATAACCACTGACATGTCAACGACCTCTGGAAACAAAGTAAGGTCAATAACCCAACACATAACTTTCTCAGACATCAGTCAGTTGTAACCGAAAGGAAAAACAAAGTATGGACTGCCGACGTAGTATACTTCTCCTTCTTAAGAGTCTATTCATTCACTCGCCCAAAATGAACGCATTTCGGCGGGCCATTTTCATATTCATTTTCGCAATATTTTAAAGACGGTTTAATCTATAGACCCCAAGTAAAAAAAGTCTGAAAGTCCTCTCTTTTTGCTAGGTCTGTGCTGTAATAGATTTTTAAATTTTACCCTTGGTGACCCAAATTTTTAAATATTTGTTCATTAAAATAGCTAAAGTTTATAAATTGTTTTCTCAGTTATAAAGATTTACATCAAATTCGTTACAGCACCGACACAGTTTAAAGTTTTAGCTTTCTAATGATACCAAATTTAGGATTAAAAAAAAAATTGTCCAGATTTTATGTTAACTTCGAAACCTTTGCAGGGCTTTGTAAAATAATTTAAATTCATCAATAGGCCACTCATAGTTGTGTGGTGTCAGGGCGGAGTTACATAAAACAGGGTCGAAGTTAAAACAGCTAACTGTATTTTATATTTTAGCATTTACTTCATGTCTATTAACAACTTGTGATATATCGTCTTGTAATAAAGCCATTATTTATGTTACTAATTTTTTGCCGATTATTCTAAAGACAATTTAAATATTGGATACTAAAATAGGTATTGAAAGATATTATATAATATTATATAATTATTATACGCCTGTTTTGTTACACCATTTACTTGGCCTATAATCTTATTTTTGTATGTTTTTTATAAAATAGTGTAAAAAAAACCTGTTAAGCGGTGAGATTCTTTTAGTCAAGAGGCTAAAAAAAAATAATTTCTTTGCACGAGGTTTGTTAGCCTTAATTCTAGAATTAAAATTTTACATACATTTTACAAATAATTTTACAACTAAAATAATTTCGGAATTTTATATTTTCTCTATATACAGAACTGCCAATTCGTGTGTCAATGTTCAATAGCTTTTTGTGGCATATTTAGGGAAAATTTTAAATTTATATAAAAATAATTAAGCTATACTACAATTTTATATTTCTAAGAAATACATTCGTTTGTCTGTTTTGTGCGTTAAATCAGACGTCTTTTACAAATAATTTTTAAATAAATTAATAAATAGTTTTTAACATACAGAAAACCAACTGGTTATAGTAAAGTAATAATATTTGTATAATGGTTTAATTTCCTTTTTCGTCAAAGTGGCATGCCGACAATACGTTGGCAATAAATGAACAAAGGTGTCGATTTTCCAAGAAAAATAAAAGTCATATTCTCCCACTTTATTTAATGTTTTTTTGTGCATTTTTGGCAATGAGCGATGAACTGGATGCAATAAATTTGTTCGATTTATTCAGCAGTAGATAACGAGTTAAAATATTTATTTTGTCTTTTGTCCGGAAAATTGGTGTGCGATGCTGTGTTTTTTTTTAAGTAAGTGAATCTTGTTTTATTCTAGTAATAAGTAGTATATAATTTATAAAATTGCTAATTACGGGTAAGTAAGCTATTGAATTTTATATATAAAATGTATAAAAATATTATTAGGTCAGTATAAAAAGATAACATTTATGCAGTGAGTTAACTTGTTTGACCGTACAAAGTCCTTTTTAAAAAACAATTTATTTTATTAAAATACAAAAATTATGAAATACAAAGGTATAATTAAAGTTTACAACTAACTGTAAATGACAACAAGTGACATCAACTGACTGACTACTCTTCGTAAAAAATGAATAATATATCTTGCTAAGATGACATCGGATCTGCATAGTCAGCATATTCTAGGGTTGAGCGGTGAGATAACTAGTGTTTCTCCGTAAGCTGGCGTCATACGGGAAACTTTTTTATTATTATGTTTACGAAAAAAACTAATATCTTAAAAAGTAAATTTCATTTACTTTTTAAAATATCGAAAAATATTATAAAGAAAAAAATGTAAAAAAAAAACTTTTAAATATTTAACATTGTTTATTTACATTAGTTATAAATTAATGGGTAAACTTAAATTTTTAACATTATCGTAGAGAAAATGTCAAAAAAATAGTTTTTTATGTAAATAAACAATGTGAAATATTTAAAACTTATTTCTAAGCATCTTTTCTTTATTGTTATTAGGTCAAAAGTAAAGGTACGCTACTCGGAAGCAAAAACACATTTGTGAAAGGCCTTGTATACGACTGATACATTTTGACATCTGATGGTTGCATTTAAAGTTTTGAAACACGCAGAACTTTTTATAAAGAATAACTTTTTTTCGTAAATTTGACATTAAAAAAACTTACCATAACTAAAACTTACGTAGACACACTGTATACGTGCATATTTTTTACAGTTTCGATTGTTATTAAAAACTTATTTTTAAGGTTTTTAATCCGGTCTGGCAGAATACGCCCTTAAACAAATTTACTTTTTATAGTTTTTCACCCTTACTTTTTGCAATTAGATATCTGTTTTTTTAATTCACGTTAATCTGTAATAGCAGATTGTCAGTTTTCTATCACCCACCAAATAAATGCTTGGGTATCTTCAAACGAAGTATCGGCACATTATTACTTCTTCACATTGACGTTCATTCCTTTTCAACAATAAAGATAGAATTCGTTTTAATATTTAATTTCTTTAGCCAATTTTAAATCAATATTGAGCTGGGGCACCAAAAATATTGTTTGATTTAATACCACAGAGAAAAAATCATGTTCGTTTTTGCGGAAAAAGCCTACTAGTACTCTTCGCCCACATATGTTTTGCAGAATAAAGAATAATTTAATCTTGTTGGCACAGTTTAAAAATATATTGGTTTTCCCTTTTAAGCCAGAGACTTGGTTTCCGATTCTAATCTGTACACTCCGTATGTATCCCAAATCTTCTCAGACACCATTTACAATTCTTGTTTCCATACGTACAAGAGCCGGCCCCCCATTAATGATCCCCATCTCACAAAAAAGATTCTTACACTTGCCCACCGATAAACTAAGGCCTGCGCGGTTTTATAGGAATTTTCTCGGCTTCTGCCCTGAAGAATAATCGCATATAATTGCTCCCCTTGCAGCATTTGGCGAAACCCCGAACCTTTAACTTCTATGCTGCTTTATTCCTAGAGTGTCATTAAGTCTTGTATCAAAAAAATTACATCACTTCAGAGACTCACATTTCATGGTACTTAAGCCTACGTGGATTGTTGTTAATTTTTTTCGGATGGCTATTTTACAGAGTCAGTTTAGTCCGTAAATTAAATCGTTTTCGAACTCCAAATTAGTCGTAATGACAATTAAATGCAAATGGTCCGGTAATTGAAGACCTGAAAGTACCCAAAGCTTTAAATCTGTACAGTTTTCACTTGTGGTGCAATTCTTAGGTCTTCGCGAATGCTTTCGAGCGAGAAAAAGTTTATCACGATTCCTACGTGGGAACCCGCTAAAAATGGCCCCCCAAAGTTCCAAAAATATGTTTTTCGCGAATATCTGCCAAAATATGCGAATAAAAGAATTTTTATTCAGACAAAAAATAAAGATCACCTCGAAATCTACAAAAATGATCCTTACCATTTTTTTTTAACACCAATATATTTCACACTGGATAGATTTTGTAGTACTTCGGAAGCGGCTAAAAAATGTAGATGAGCAAAACAATTTTTTATCAAAACGCAAGAAAGATGGTAAAGGAAATTTTCTGGTATCATTAAACACTTGCTAAGGTCTCATTATAATAAAGAAATCTTAATAACAAACCATTTTTTCCAAAAATATCAATAAATTAATGAGATACCCTCAAAATATTGTAAAAAAAAACTTTTAACAGCTTTTTTAATATTCTAAAAAATCAGAATGGATCCAAACTCATATGCAATGATAGGTATGGGTTTTCCCATTTCGATGAACTTTGAATAATTAAAAAATGTACATTATTGCCCGAGTAATGAATCTATTCGTCCGCTCGCTTACAAGGCGAAATCATTTTTTGTCTTAACAAAAATTCTCCAATTCACATATTTTGGCACATATTAGCGGGAAATCCATTTTTCGGGCCTTGAAAGGCCATTTTCAGCTCTTTTCCACCTGTTAATGTTGATAAACTTTTTTTTGCTTGAAAGCATTCCCGAAGACCTAAGAATTGCGCCACAAGGGAAAACTGTACACCAAATCCTTGATATCTTTGAAGAAAACTTCAAAACATGGAAAAAAGCGCATATAATTTAGTTATTTAAGGAAACACCAAAAAATTATTTACTGAAATTATTAAAATATTTGTCAATAATTCAGTTATATTTCTTAAATAACATTTATTTTATTGGACAACATTACTTAAAAACATAAATGAAATATATGAAAAATAACATAACATTATATTTTTTATAAACTTGATATTCTAAACTCTTAAAGGGGTATTTTTTACATTTTAAGCTACCTCTAAATTATGTTACCAAAAAGAAAAATAAATAACTCTACTATATTGTTTTAAGTAGAACTTTTAAATATCAGTATATGATAATTACATTACCGCACTACTTCCGTAGTTTTGCAACGCGGAATATAAAATCATTGGATTGCTAAAGAGATTAAATAAATCTTTAACATCATTTATGTCAAAATAAAGGCCTTGCGGACTAATATGTATACGAATCTTTTTTATTAAAAACAATCAAAAGTCATCCTGTAAAATATCGAATATTTATTAAAGAACACCCTTTACATATTTTTTGCATTATAATATACATATGGGTTAGTCACATAAAAAAAATATGAAATAATTTAAATTTAAAGTTTTAGGTAAATATCGGAAAATGTAGCGTAACAGAAGCAAAATGAATAAATTAGCCAATACTTTTTATTTAGAAAATTCCCAAATGATTGTCTTTTACGCCATCCAAATATTTAACCAATAGAGTAATAATTATTAATTACATTACATATTTACAAAAACAAATATTCATAATATATACTCTTTATCCACCCGCCGCTCCGTACTATGCAATTGAAAACAGCATCGCATCGATTGGCATCGATACATCGGATTTGGAAGAAGCTAAATAAAATATAATATTTTTTAATGCGGCTATAGGAAAATTGTGGTAGTGGGAATAAGCAAGTCGCCGCCCACCGTCTCCGCGTCCTTTCCCCCGACCTATGAGGGCGACCTGTCGAGTGTAGCGTAAATACTTTCTTAAGGTATTTATATTAAAAATTATAATTTTGTATAAAATTTTTATGGCTCACATTCGAAGCGTAACATAATATTAGCAAAATCACCTCGAGGTCTCTTTGAATTCTGTCAACGTTTGGAAAGGCTTAAATTTTATAATAATTTTGTTTTTAACGTGCCCTCAATTCTAAAGCTGTCAAGGATCTATTAAGAATAACTTTTGGGAATATACCAATTTCCAATGGTGGTCGTATATCATAGTCTGCTAAGTCGTCAAATATTACATCTTTGGATTTTTTTTATGTGGCACTTTAAAAAGAAAACTAGGATATTTGAACTTTTTTTAACGCCGCCGCCGGCAGATATCAGTGAAAGATCGAAATTTTTTTATCTAATAATAACGGAAATTTACTGCAAAAAAAGACAAATACTATTTTTTTAAAATGTTGTGTTTGTGTTTCTATAAAGGACCTGTTTGCTTAGTTACTTAAATTATTTTATTGTTTTAAAAACTTGTTCCTTTTGTCATTGCTACACTGAATATTTCTACTAAATGTTATCAAAAAATACCAGGCGATCAAAGGCTACTAGAAAAATTTTTTTTATGAAAAGTGACAGTTTTTCTTTAGAAGAAGCACCCTTAATTTTCTTATGGAGATTGGGTTTCGGCCAATTTTTTTAAATTTTTATAGTGATAGTTCTTGACAAGCTGATCAAAATTCTGTCTGGGCACAAAGCCCGAAAACTCCTCCAACCCCCCCAAACTAAGACCCTCAGAAGTCCCTGGGGATTTTTCTCATGGAAAATGGGTTTTGACCAATTGTTTTTAAACTTTGCATAGTGATAGTTTTTAAAAAGCTGATAAAAAAAGTCCATGGGCACAAAATCAAACTAACCAACACCCCCAAAATCACCCTCAAAGATTACTGGAGATGATTTTGATTGATAGTTTGATGAATTGCGCTGCGAAATTTCTTGATAGTGTGGTCGAATTATAGCCACCTAATTAGTTACAGAGCTACAGCCTGTATCTGGATTTTTTTACGGGTTATGTATCCCCCCAGTACCTCCTCCTTCGACTCTAGACTCCAATCTCACCAACTACTCAAGATGCTTCCCTGTTGACGGAGGTGAAGACATTTTATCATGAATTTCATTTTACGCCCAGCTGTATGGCCACGTGTTACCCTCGAACAGATTATAGCAAATTTCTCTCCATGATAGGGTGTCGGAATACTATACAATATTCCCCCCCTTTCCCGCAATTAAAATTCAACCCCCCACACTTGCGTTTGAACTCATCCGCACACAGATTACACAGAGTAGGCTTACACGCAAGCAGACTTTACCCACACACGCACAAACTCGCACACACTCGCGCACACACGCGCACACTCGCACACACACGCACACATATAATTGGACAGTAACACGTGGTCATACAGCTGGCCGTGGAATGGAATTTATGATAAAATGGCTTTGCTCCTCGTCAACAGAGGAAGTATTGGGAAAGGGGAGGTTACATACTCTGTAAGAAATTCAGGTACAGGAAATGTCAGGCTGTAGCTCTGTAACTCGTTAGGTGGCTAGAATTCGACAACACTATCAAAAAATTCTGCAGAACTTGACCAAACTATGAGTCAAAATCATCACCAGGGACCTTTGAGGGTGATTTTCTGGGGGTTGTGTGGGTTCTTTGGGTTTTGTGCCTGATGAAACTTTTGATCAGCATGTTGAGAACTATCACTATGCAAAGTTTGAAAGCAATGGACCACAAAAAAATTGCGAAGTCCTTTAGATTTGTTAGTGGTTTTTATGGTTAATTTAAAATTGCAAAAATCCGATATGGCGGTAAAATAAAGTTAGAGATTTATTACCAGCTAACTTATATTTAATAAAATAGTATCAGCGAAAGTTTAGATATGTGTATTTTAAAGTTATTGCGTTAAAAAAAAAATAATGTAGTCCAACAATATAAAAATGTGTAAAGGCTTTCGTATTTTAAACATTGTTCGGTTAAATAGCTATATGATGTAACAAACATTTAAGCGTTTTATAATTATTACTTATAAAACCATGTATAAAAATGTTGTAAAAAACCATTAAATTGAGGCGAAAAATTTAAAAAATTTAACAATATGTTTAATCTTTAGCAGATAAATGTAAAAAAGATTCACATTACGTACTTTTAATATATTTATTTATAAAAATAAAATTTATTACCATTATATATTATAAAGAAATTTACTACAACAGGTCTTAAAGTTCACAATTATGTTATATGAAATATGTTTTATTTAAATTGTGTATAATTATTACTTATAAAACCATGTATAAAAATGTTGTAAAAAATCATGAAATTGTGGCAAAAAATTTAAAAAATTTAACAATATGTTTAATCTTTAGCAGATAAATGTAAAAAAGGTTCACATTACGTACTTTTAATATATTTATTTATAAAAACAAAATTTATTACCATTATATATTATAAAGAAATGTACTACAACAGGTCTTAAAGTTCACAATTATGTTATATGAAATAAGTTTTATTTAAATTGTGTTTTGAAGAAATATAAATCTATCATTTTTATTACTTTTAATAAATTTAACATACAAAAATACATATTAGAACAACTTTCGAATGGATTCGGGTGTAATCGTAATGCGACTGCTGTATAAACAAAAAACAACCCATATATAGATCTTTAAAGGAGCTTAATTGTTTGTAAGACAACATATCAGCTATGCTGGCTTCTGGGTAATTTTAAAAATTAGATTTCTCGGATCTCTAAGTAAAACATGCATATAATTTTTATGTATATTACTATAGATTTAGAGTTAAAAAAAAATAAGAAATACCAATAAATTCCATCATGTATTTTTTATCAATTTTTTTTTGTATTTAGCGCAACATTGTGTAATATTATAAAAAAGTTATTAAAAACGTTGCGTTTTCAAGACATCCACCATCAAACTTAAAAATGAAATTAACCTTTTTTACCCTATTCCTTCTTCTTTTAGTACACTATTCTTGATCAAATAATATTCTACAAACACCTTTTAAACACTTGTTTTTATATTTATTTAACACCTTCTTCCATTTAATTTCAAAGCTTTACTTTCCAAGTGCCGCAACCATGTACGTAAAACTTTGCAATTTAATGAAATAAAGGTGTAAAATAAATTAAAAAAAAAAGGTTTTAAAAGGTGTTTATAAAATATTGGGTGCTATTTTAGTATTAATATAAAGATTTGTCTAAAAAAAGAATATAGTGAAAATGTAAAAACTTAACGTTTTCGACTAAAGTTTTTTGAGATTAGTAATCAGCGCCTCAAAAAATTCCCTTATATCAAAATTGGTAATAGCTTTGCCGCGACTTTCTATACAATTTCGCTCAGCCCACTATGAACTTGCAAATTGCCTGCAACGAAAAAGAAAAATCCCTCCAAAAAAACAAAAATTAAGAAAACCAATCTACGTTTTGGTGGCAGGTCGGCCACCGTTGTCAAAGTAAAAATAAAAGAAAAATAAAATAAAAATTTAAACTAAACTTTAAGACATCTTGCTTTAAAAACTAAAGAAATTCTAAAAGCTGTTTTACTGTTTATGATATTTTGTCCTAACTGACATATTAGTTTATTAAACTGGTTAATTTATAATTTTTAAAAAGGCAAAAAGGTGGAAGGTGTAGTAATTGATTTTAAGTTTACCTGAAATTACTTTAACGCACTTTCCTTTATTTTACGTTTTTCTGAACAAGTTTCCTTTGCTAAAATGCTAGAAGTATTTATCAAATGCATGTTGACAGATTTTTAATTTGTGAAATTCTGTGTTTTTTATGTATGTTTCATGTTCTTTTATGTGTTTGGATAATGGTCTAAAAGTTTCACCTATTTGAACTTTATTACATTCACAAGGAATTTTATAAATAACCATTTGGTGTTTTTATTTGTATTTATGGTTTTATGTTTATTGCTTAAGATTTAATAGTGTTTTGTGTTTTAAAAAACATAAAAACAGCTTTACAGATAGGGAAATATTTACACTTACACCCCATAACAGTAAAAATTTACACTTTTATGGAGTACCAAAAATACACAAACCTGGTATATCATTACGTCCTATAATTAGTTTGCATAAACTCGTCTACACATCCATTAGCAAAATTTCTACTTACTATTTTAGATTCTTTTAGTAAACAAGATTGACTCTTGCATTACAAATTGCCAACATTCCCTAGAAAAGTTAACACACATTGACATAGACCCAAGTAACACTTTGGTAAGTTTTGACGTCGTTAGTTTATTTACAAATGATCCTGTCAATAAGAAATTGAATATTGTTAGAATTAAATTAAAAATGATGTCCATCTTGGCGAAAGAACCAAACTTAACATAAACTCTATTCTTAAATTATTAACTTTTTTATGTAAAAACAACATAGTTTCAATATAACACTGACTTTTATAAACAAACTTCTGGCATGACTATGGGTTCACCTTTATCACCATTATTAAGTAACATTTTTATGAAAAATTTGGAATTTAATTTAGGACAAAATTATCATTATACCCCTTTACTTTGGTTTAGATATATAAAGGACATCTTTTTTATTTAACAACATGACCAACATTGTCTAAATAATTCTTTAACACACATTTAAACACAAGAACCTTCTATTCATTTCAGTTTAAAAAAGAACAAAAGTCACAACTTCCTCGTCTTGATACTCTAACAAAAAAGATGTAAATAATTTTGAAACTAAAATTTTCAGAAAACCTACACATACAAACAGATACTTAAATTTTAACTTTATTTGCCTAAAAAGGAAAAAAAAAGAAGTTGTAAAAAGTCTTTTTAATAAAATTAAAATAATTTGTTCTGTTCAAAACCAAAAAGAGCTTTTAAAATATATTTAAGTTCAAAATAATTATCCTCTTAATTTTATAAACAAATAAATTCTAAAATTTGAACAAATAAATTTAAGACCAAACAAAAATAGACCGATTACAAATCTATTTTTACCATATCCGTACCATCTTTAAAACACAAAACACTATTAGATCTCAAGTAACAAAAACAAAACCATACAATATAAACGAAAACACAAAAAATGTTATTTATAAAATCCTTTGTGAATGTAATAAATGTTATATAGGTGAAATTTATAGACCATTAGCCAAACGCATAAAAAACATAGAACATACATTAAAAACACAGAATTCCACAAATCAAAAACTTGTCAACAGGCATTTGATAACAACCACGTAATAAACTGAAATACTATTAGCATTTTAGTAAAGGAAACTTGTTCAGAAAGACGTAAATTAAAGAAAATTGCATTTATTTTATTAAATAAAGATAAATGTAAAGCATCAATATTTGTTAATTTAAATAAAACATGGTTACCTATGCTTAATGCTGAAGTAATTTTAGGTAAACCTAAAATCAAATAACACACCTTTTTTTCCGTTTGAAAATTGTAAATACAAGAGTCAAATAAACTAATATGTCATTCATGACAAAAAGTCATAGGCAGTAAAACAAATAATACATTTGCCGCCTACGTCTTGTCCACCGTTTTATACAAATATCAATCAAATAATTTGTTAAGAGTATATTCCTAAGTACCAATAATTTATCATCACATCGGCAATACTGTCACACGGAATTTTTCACGAGGTAATCATGGTAACCTTATATACTTGAAACAAATAATGGATTACATTGTTGTCATATACCGAAAACTTTTTCTAAATGCTACTTGAGTTAAAAACCTTATATTGCAAAAAATTACAACATATACCACACAATTCGCATTAATTCAAAGCGTGACTATTTTTAAAATCTCTCACTCCTTCGGACTAGAAGGAAATATATTCGCTTCAAGACAGATCCAAAAGATAAAATAAAGTTTTAAAATTACCAATAATACTGTGTTGCAGTTTAAACTATGCTTTCAAAGATAATTTTTTTACATTGTATATTATAAAAACCGTCAAATGGTCATATTTCTTCCAAGAAAGACATATTTCTTCAACACAATTTTTAATTTTTTTTTAGTTTTTTTTTTTAAATTGAAATTTAAATTTAAATTTAAAAAAACATTTTTTTAGTTAGTTCTGGTTAGATGTAATAGGTAGGTACTGGTTGGTTTTTTTCCTTCGTAGTAATTCGATCTGGTTCGAAATATTATCATAGAAGTTTTTTGTCCAAAATTCAAACGAAAAATAAGTATTTCTGGTATACAATATGCATCATTTTGTATTATTTATAAATATAAACATTTTTTTGCAAATGTTAAGTAATTTGGGATTCAAATAAATAAACTTAATGATTTATAATGAAAAAACCCCAAAACTTACATATTTAAAAAAAATCTTATTTTAGTTTCAAATCTTTAGTCAAAATCACGTTTTTGTTTATATCTCCTTTAATATTCACCCTATTAAAAATTTTTACAGAAATTTTGATATAGGTTATTAGAAAAGCTGCATTTTTTATTTTTTTTTCTTTCTTTCATAGTTTTTGAGATATTAACGATTATTTTTAAAATCTAAACCTTCAAAAACTATAAAAGCTACAAGATATTTTATAATATAAATTATGTCTTTTACAAGACCTTTAAATAGGTTATTTACCTTTTTTTTGTCTTAATGCAATTATTTTCAAGTCAAAAATTTAAAAAAAAAACGAAAAAATATTGAAAAAAATTATTGTTATTTTATTTTTTGCAAATTCCAGGTAAATTTCGGATAATAACTAAAATTAATGATTTAAAATGAAAAAACTCAAAAAAATCCCATAAATAGAAAAAAATCCCGGTTTGGACTGAAATTTTTGGTAAAAATCACATTTCCTTCAATATTCATCCTAAGAAAAATAATTTTACAATATTTAATATGGATAATTAAAAAAGCTTTTTGCGTCCCATAAATTTTTTTGTATCTGTTATAGTTTTTAAAATATTAACGATTGTTTTTACAATTTAAAACGTCAAATTTTTAAAAATCGGTGTATCACATAAAAATTAAAATCATTTAGAATTTATCAATATAGAATTTGTAACACAGTATATTTCCTTACTATACATATTTTGGACCCCATATACAAAAAAAAATCTGTGTATTAGATTTACAAAAGCACTAAAACCCCCTTGTTTTTGCTTCAAACTTTTAATATTTTTTAAATCCTGTCTTTATTATAAATCTTCAAGTTTTTCGTTATAGCCAAGCCTTATTTGTATAACTTTTTAAACCGTATAATATATTTCAATCTATTTAACCTTTTAAACACACTACATAAATTTTCTAACTAAACAAACATACATACACATAATAAACCCCAGCGTAATATCATGCATCCTGTATAATACTAAAATCCCGTTTCTTTTAAAAACATCCTGTATAAAATATTACCTATTTTACAAGAAATGCACGACCTAAAAATACTGCATACAATTACGTATTATGAATATAAATATTTGTAGAGAAAAAGACGAATAAAAGTAAAACTTTTCTTTCTTGGTTTTTGTGCTAATTAGTCAGCGGAGAATAGTTTATGCCCCGCCCGCCCACTACTTCAGCACGTAGAGCGAGGGGAAAATGTTGCACTCTTATTCTTATCCTTTTTTTTTCACGTGGAGTGTTCGCACGACCAAGTTGCAGTGCTGCCTCTAGTAGTATATATCGAAGGTTGCGATAGATAATCTGAGTAGCTTATTTCTAGCGACAAAAATTTTTCCGTGTCTCAGAGCTGGGTGTGCTCTGAAAAGTTTAACAATAAAATGGCAATAATGATGTGAAATTCTAGAAAACGCTCTCGAGCTACTCCAAAGAAATATGGATGCCGTATATCAAGTGTTCCTTGGAATTTACAGTTGCTATGGTTTCCTCCATTTTGATAAATATCATAGTTGTTATAATTTATTTCGCAATGGCATACAAGCTTGATATGGGTAAATACCCAAAAAAGAAATAGTAAGAATTGTTCAAGGCGAAAATATTTCGAAATCCATCATATATCGAACAGTTCGGGAATGTGAAGAAGGAATCCCATGTATGAACCTCCCGAAAAGTGCTCGACCACTGAAGTTGTCTGATGCCCAACAGGAAAGATTAGTTCGAAGAGTGAAAAATGTCGTTGGAGAGTCTACCAGAAAGCTCTTTTTTAAGGTAGGTGGGTTTAAAGTGAGTGGGTATAACACCCTTTCACCGCGACCAATCGGTCTATTGTGGCTCACCAGAAAGGTTGGTCCTCGCTTTCGAATTTCCAACGCAACTGTTTCTTGGTATATTGCTAGTAGTGGTTTAAAATACCGAAAAAGAAAAAAGGCACCCAAACATACTGATGTTCAGCTAGCAAGAATACCCAGGTGCTGTCGCAATTTAAGGCGAGTTCACTTCGCGAATAACAGATCGATTGTCATGGATGATGAAAAATATTTCATCCTTAGCCATGCAGAACTACCAGGAAATTCTGAATTTTACACCAACAAAATAGAAGAGACCCTAAATGAAGATAGATATAAAGCTTAAGCTAAGTTTTTAGATAAAGTATTGGGATGGTGTGCCATATCGGAAACAGATGTATCCAGGCCTTTTGTTGGTCATGTAATAGGAGGGGCAGTGAATGCCGAGGTCTACATCAGAGATTGTTTAACGAAATTGCTTAATTTTATCAACGTACATCAGGGTGATAAAAATTATATGTCTTGGCCAGATCTGGCATCAGCACATTATGCCAGAGCTACACTTGACTGGCTGGAAGCAAGAAATATGCCGTATGTGCCCAGGATTGATAACCCCTCTAATGTCCCCCAAGCCAGGCCAATTGAAAATTTCTGGGCTCGATTGGTTCAGAAGGTCTATGATAACGGCTGGGAAGTACGAAACGAACAAGAACTTTGGCAGCGAATCTTTCAAAAAGTAAGAGAAATAAATATACATGATGTCCAAAACCTCATGAGACCAGTTAGGTATATATTACGAGTCATAAAAGAAAACGGACCTTTAGCGGCAATAAACTAAATTATTTTTATATAGCAATGATTGATTTAATAATATAATGAGTTTGAAAAAATAAAAGTTTATTTGGATAGAAACAAGTAAAACTTATGTAACAGGGGTTAAACATCCTTCCAGAAGAAATGCAAGATTAATATATCGACTGAAACACGACTTAGTGGCAAAAAATGACTTTAAAAATTTGGTGGTTGCTACATTTTGGATAAAATATCTTCCCATCTATCCTTTAATCGCGGAAATGGCTTTGAAATTTTACATACCATTCTCGACAACCTACTTATGTGAAAAAGGATTTTCTATTTTAATGGAAATTTAAACAAAAAACCGTTTTTTTGCCGGCTTGTAGTTGCTAGTGACCTTCGAGTACATTGAGCACTTTCAAAGATAAAACCAAAAATTTCCGAACTTGTTAAGAAAACAATGCACCGTAC
The DNA here is from genome assembly GCA_019359885.1 of Listronotus oregonensis. Lineage (NCBI taxonomy): Eukaryota > Metazoa > Arthropoda > Insecta > Coleoptera > Curculionidae > Listronotus > Listronotus oregonensis. Next base: position 33,012 of record JAHBCN010006846.1, read on the forward strand.
TTCGGATTAGATTAGATTAGTGTTCTAATGTTTTGTAAATAAATGCCTCTTTCTTAGTAAAAGAAATGTTTCTGTACAGTCGGGGGAAGTGCGGGGCACGACCATTTCTTAATTTCAAAAAAGGGGCGCCATAGAAAAAAGTTTGGGAACCACTGTTTTAACTAAATTACATAGCGGTACAAAATAGGTGATGCTTTTGAAAAAACTAGTAGAGGGCACCAGCTACGGCATATCCTACTTCACTTACTTGTTTTAAATAATATAACTTTTTTTAAGCTTAGCGTATTGACCTGGTTATTAAAAAATAGGATACTACAATTTCTTTGGCATGAAAAAGATAAACCTTATTTATGTAAGTATTAGTTGTCTTTAACACAGCTGGTCTTGGTTTAAAAACATCAACGTTGCCAAGGTAACAGAATTCGTGTGCCGTCTGTCAAAGTTGTTAATTTTCCACGTACAATCTTACAATTATGTCTCAACATAATTTAACTTAAATTCGGAAACGTCAAATATGATGTATATATACACACAAGAAAATTATAACGGTCGAAGTGTAGGACGAAGGTATCAAGAAATGTTCCCTAAGAAAAGAAAGCCAAACCATAAACTCTTTTAAATTATTAATTACCGAATAAGAAGCACTGGTTTATTCCATTCAAAAACAGTTTTGGTCGTTCAAAAACCACAACACCAGAACAGGAAAAAGAGATTTTAGTTCGTGTAGCAGAAAATCCAGGACTGAGTTCCAGAGGAATGAACCAAGCTACAGGGGCAAGTAAATTATCAGTTATTAGAATATTCCGCAATAAAGGACTCTATCCATATTATTTTACACCAGTACAGTATTTACTGCCACCTAATCTTCCAGCCAGATCACAATTTTGTGTAATGTTTTTCGAGACCTGAGATATACAAATCCAATGTTTTTAAATCGTGTGCTATTTACAGACGAGGCCACATTTACTCGACGAGCTTTATTTAATTGACAAAATAGCCATACGTGGGAAATTAAAAACCCTGATTTTATTGCTGAACGTTACTTTCAACATGAGTTCAGTATAAACATTTGGTGTGAAGTTGTCGGAAATCATCTTTAGGCCCCTGTTAATTACCGACCACTCTAAAGATAAATTTATATTTATTTTTTTTTTAGAAAATGAACTTGGAGGTCTTTTAAAAAAAGAAGCGCCGAACGTCAGGCAAAATATGTATTACATGCTAGATGGTGCGCCAGCACACTTCTTTAGATGAGTACGAAATTATCTTAATAAACAGTTCTCTAAATGCTGGTGGCCGTGGTTGCCACTTGCCTGGACCGGCGCGAAGTCTGGGTTTTAATCCAAAGGACTTCTGCATTTGGGGTTATGTAAAAATCATTATACATAACAGGACAATAAACAGTCGCAATGAGTTAAGCCAAAATTTGTATATTGTGTAAATCTACCCAAAAATGACAAAAATCCAATAATCTTTTTTAAAACGTAGATTAATATTCGTGGTGGTCATTTTAAGCAACTGTTATTACGACAATCACATTGATTTTTAATTTTATTGTAAACTATTACAAAAAAAAACGAAAACAAATTTAAAAGTTTGACACCCTGTGTCTTGATTATTATCAAAATTGGGATAAGGCAGGTTTAAGTAAATTGAATTATTTCGACCTGAGGAATCTGTACTTGCTCTGTGTCCCATTAATTTTGGAACACCCTGTTAAATAATTAAAGATAACTTTGAAGCATCAATATCGGTTTCTTTAAATAATATATGGTTATCTTGGCTTGATGCTGAAGTAAATTCAGGTAAATTTAAAATCAATTAATACACCATACCACCTTTTTTTCTTTTTGAAAATTTAAATGCATCAGTCAAATAAACTAATATGTAATACTTAAAATCAATTAACACACCACCCTTTTAAATTTTTAAATTGGGAATTACACCAGTCACAACACATTAACGGCATTAGGTCATACCTAAATGAGGCGTTCTCTTAATTTTTATAATTTTTATAAAAATTTAGGTAGGTAGGTTTTTATAGATATATAACGAATTATTTAAATTTTTTATTGATTATTTGGAGAGTTTCCTTTTTTTCTGTTATAGGCGATCTGCAAGTTCAGAGGTGTCAATGGGACTAAGCACACTCAGTCTTTATACTCTTTTCAGTAAGCGAATACTTAATAGCGTTATTTAGAAGACGTTGCTTAATTTAAAATAAGAGGAACCCTAAATATTCTGTAAATTTTAAAATATTACAGTAAAAAAACTTTTATTTTTAATCTATTTTGGCCAGCCAGGTTATTATTATTATTTCAAAATAATCATGATTAAAAAACAATTTTAATTGTTTTTACTTAAAATTATATAATAGGTTCTTCATTATCATTTTTTATAGGTTTTACTTGTCGATAAAACTGTGTAAATAAGTAAAAACTAAATTCTAAACAGTTTTGTCTTCTTGCCTTTTTGGCTTTTTTAAATCTAAACGCCCAATGCAATGTTCACTTTTACATATTTCATATCATATATTTCAAATTTAGGCCCTGACAGTGGCCACGTCACAAACATAAACATGTTATTTTAGGTTATTTATATGCACAGGTGATTTACGAAAAAGTTTTTTCAGACATCTTTTTAATAAAACAAATAATTTTAACACCATTACCTAATAATTCTGGAATTTATAAATTAAGTTGTAATGAATCTTATACATAGGTGAAACAAAAAAAAAAATTTCGTAGGATTTAAAGAATAAAAATCTACTTATTTGCTAAACAAAGAAAATTTAAATTTTGCCAAGAGTTTTTTTGGATAAAGAATGTTTTTTGAGATGAGTTGACAATTTAAAAAATAAATCTAGAAGTAAAAAAATAACATCTTAAAGTCAATTGGCATTTACAGACACCAGGCAAGACTCTTAAATAAACCTGCTAAGTTACCAACCGGACCTTAAATTTCACCATATTTACAGTTCTTTCGACAAAGGCTATTGGACTATTATCCTTGGTATTCTGAATATAAATAGATGTACCAAGTAGTTTAAGTTAATGGAAACCACGTAACCAATTTCCATGTTAATTTTCTTTAAGTCGTTTTTCGCTGGTTATGTTATAGTCATGATATTTTTAAAAGTTTTTTGCTTAAGATGTTTGTAAATATACAGGACCACCCGTTACAATAGATTTCTGTCCAGTATTTTTTTAAAGTTTGGTGTGGCCTTAGTTACGTACAATAAAATCAAAAACTTTTTCTAATAGTGGGAGGATTCGAACCTTCTAAACATAAAGTAATTATTATAAAAGAAGCAGTAAGGAATGTAGTTTTTTCGTTTGTTTTAAACTAAAAATTTAAAAAACATTTCTACATTTGTTTGGGTAGGTAGGAATATTGAAAGTTTAATATTTTAAACACCTTTGTTAAGTAATCTTAAATAAGTTACTACTTACCCTCATATTCTCCTCTTCCACCGACTAATTTTATACCGCCATCGAATTTTTTTAAACGTTTAATATTTTTTCTTACTAATTCTTCCTTAGTAGCAGTAACGGTACTAAAATTTTCGAATGTATTTACCGCAAAAAATATTATGAAAAGAAGATTGCTAACAGAATACATAGTATAGTGTGTAGGGTAATAATTCGACTAATCTAAAAATTAAAATGTGTCTACGTTCGATATTTTACCTTTGACTCTTAGAATAAATTATGTTATTATCTAGGTTGCCATTGTTTACTTGTTAGGTCTACTGAAATAATTTTAAAAGTTTACGTAAAGAAACCAACAAAAAAATAATGATAATTTTCTAATTCATTAAAAAAAAAAGATAATTATAGGTCAATTTTAACACCCCAAGAAACACAGTAATTTTTTTAATTGTTTTATTATTTTTATTTTTATTTGTATTTAAAATCACAAAATTTTAAAACAAAATTTAAAGAATTATTTTGTAACCCCTTGTATTTAAAAGAATGTAGTTTTTCCACCATTTTATTGTCATTGATGCCAATTTGTTTGGGTATCTGTATCTGTATCTGAAGATGAGGAGGGTGATAGATATCACGGCACCTAGGCCTCAGCAGGCCCGTTGTGCTCACTCAGTACGCTGCCCATCCTACTGATTTAAAGTAGGTGAGAACGTCGCCGAGGGAAATCTCCTTGATGTCGGCTAAGGAAAGCCAGTTTTGTTTGGGTATAGTCGTTGGACGTTTCGTGGGATATCCATACCTGTAAATGTGACAAGGGTATTATCATTGTTTATAGATTATACAGGGTGTTCTTTAAAGACATGCTAATATTTAAGGGGGTGATTCTTGGACGTAGTTTAAAAAAAAACTTTCTATGAACGTATGTCTTAAAAGCCTAAACTTTTAAGATACAGGGTGATAAAGTTTAAAAAAACACAGTTTTTTAATAATAACCGAAATTATATTGACATCTTTATAAAAATTGGTTCATGTCTTTTATGCATCTAGGTGCATTTTCTGATATACAAAAATTTTCATTTTCTCTACCAGTGGCATCCGTAGGGGTTTGCATGAAATATTTTTGGAGAAAAAATACTACGCCACTGCTTCCTCGTAAAATAAAAATTACTTTTAAGGTCTGTATTCATTTTTAAGCAAATTTGATCTTTTGGTTTTCCTTTGTTAGACGCTTGGTTTTCGCTTAAAAAATAAATATCGTTTTACTTTAGGATCAATTCCTAATGCGGTGTTGGTCGTGTGAAAATCTTTTTTTGGATAGTGAGTTTGTTTAATATCAATTGGTAATTAGTTTAGAAATAAGTAACTAATTTTATTTAAAAAAAAAGAAAACAATAATTACCACATTAGATTTTTAGTGAAACTTTAAATAAACGGCTCAAATTCATTACTAACCAGTAATACTAACACTGATTAAAAAAATTGTTGGAAATTACCACCTAATAGGCATTTCGTATGGTTTCACACGAGACAACTATTCGCTATCTTAAATCTTTTAAAATATTACTGAGAGTTTTATACACAAGAATTTTAAGGTGCCCTCATAAAAAGAAATCTAAACTTTAGAACTCGAGGGGTCTTGCTGGCCATTGCTGAATTCAGATTAGGATAAACTGTATTTAAATAGTTTCGGACAATTACACTGAAATGAGCAGGGACTCCATCGTGCATGTATCATAATCGATTCCTTAACGCAATTGACCCATTTTCAAGCAACCCACGTAGTTTCTTTTCAAGCAAGTGTAAATAAGACCGACCATTAAGGAGTCCTGGTAGAAAAAATGAGCCTATTAGATAATTACCAATAATTTCTCCCCATATATTAACCAAAAATTGGTGTTAAAAATGGGTTTCAGTTATGGCATGGGGATTTTTTTTCGGCCACGCATGATTGTTATAGAAATTTTGAATAACATTTTCAGAAAAAATGGCTTCCTCTGTGAACAAACTTTATGACCCAAACTGCGGATTTAGTGAAATACTCGGAAGATACTACTGTAAGAAGTTTACACGCTATGGAAAATTCCTGGGGAGTAATGCCTGTACTCTTAAAATATGGCATGAGTATAACAAAAAACCAACCAAAATACGCCAAACAATTTTATAACAAATATTCAGAGTTCTGGCGATCTTTCTCGCACTCGTCTCAGGATGTTCTTCGATTTCTTGCAGCACCGCGTCGCATCCTCAATTTCCGAATCTCGGACACTTTAAGGTCTACCTTCCGAAGTACCTTTTTTATACTACCAGTTTCCCTAAGTCGGCGATAAATATTTGAAAAGATACGGTTATCTGGTAAGGCACGATGAGAATATCTTTCCTAATAAATGCGTCTGGCTTCTGTTGCCTTACCATCCATCGACAAGGTAATGCATTGCCGCCATTTCCGCATTCGTATAATTTGCCATATTTACTAATATTCAGAAAAACAGCGGACAATTAAAATAACTTCAATAATACACTTAAAAATTAAGTAAATAAGCGCTGTGATGATTTTTAACATCAACAACTTACTTTAAGTCCACGGCTATTACTTTAAAACATCGATGTTTGTTAAAACGTCATTTATTTAAGGATAACTAGATTTATATTTTCAATAATTATACATCGGTACTGCGATATAAAGCAATTTTAATTTAATTATTTTAATCAAAAACCTAGCATCTGACAAAAAAAACATATTTTATGGAGTCTCATTCATTTTGGAACAAATCTGATTCCTTAATTTACTTTCTGTCAATGAACAAACAGATATTTAAGGAATTGATTCTCAAGTAAAGCAATTTTTATTTTTTTTAAGCGAAAATCATGGGTCGGACAAAAAAAAAACCAAAAATCAAATATTTAATGCAAAACCCGTACGCACGCCACTGGTGGAGAAAATAAAAAAATTTGTACATCAGAAAAGGCACCTTGATATATAAAACTCATGAACCAAATTTCATAACGATTTCTACAACATTATCTTAGTTATTAAAAAAAAATGATTTTTTTTAAACACCCTGTATCCTAAAAGTTAAGATCTTTGGGACAAAAGTTCATTGAAAGTTTTTTCTTATAAAGATTCCAAGAATCACACCCCTTTAAATATAAACATGTCTTTAGAGGACACCCTGTATAGCTATTCAATATTAAGTTAGGGCTGGTCTGTGTCTACTGGATGGCGTGTCAATTTAAATGTGCTCATTCATAAAAATTTACTACACCGGCAATCGTCGCTTGTGGAGGGGAAGTACGCACCTCATTGGTCCGCGCAACACGCATTTGTTAGGTCCGTTTGTTATTCAGAAATAGTGTACACTATTTTACACTTTATTTACGTAAGCGCTTTTATTGAAGGTGTATATTAGGATACGTAAGTAGATGAAAAAAGTGTGAAAAATTGGTGGATAACAAACAGACACTATTCGATTCTGTGTGGTTATTGCGTTTTCGTATATTGTTCGCCATATTTGTTGACTGTCAAGTCATAAATTTGGGCATTTAAACTTCTGATTAAACCTGAGATTTTCAAGGCTTATAGATGGGGTTAAAATAATACATTTTTTCGATTCTTATAGAAAAAATGTATTAAAAGGCATAAGATACAACCTTTTAACAAAAAAATTATCTATTGTGCAAAATAATACAGTTAAAATAGCAAAATGGTCGCATGTATTAAAATTATATCAATTAGACCAGGAACAAGGACCATTTTATTTAATGTACAAATTGGCAGATAAACATGTAATCCCTGAAAAAATTAAGAAAATGACAGGTAATAATTGCTGTCAGGTTTTTATCCACAGTGTTGCAAGTGCTATGTATACCAGGGCTTCGGTGTGGATCTTCCTCCAAGTTCAAAACATTACCTTAACCCAAATGCTATTCACACTGCTGACTTGTTATTATTTTTTGATGAACTTTTTGACAGTGTCAATGGTACTGTACAATAGCAGTAATCAGCTAGCCCATCTGTCATTTCACCTAAAAAGCAACCGATAGGTACCTTGTAATGTCTAGGTGGCGAAATATAGATAACAGAATCAGTATCGTGATACAATACCCTATCGTCTAGTTTTTCTTAATAAGAATTTAATTTTAAGCCAGCTGGTGCAGTAGTATAGGCAGCTAACACAACGTTCACCGTAGGGAGTGGGTTATGTGCTTCATCTTTATAAGACCAGTTTACTAATAAAACATTTTCAGTGACCGGGTGAATATTATTTACCTCTATAAAAGGTTTTGATAAAAGATCAAAGAATTCACCCGTGTCTGTTACTATACATGTCTTATCCTGGTTTTCTTGTTGGCCCGATTTTCCCCAAAAGCTAGTAATTAGAGATTTACCTATTTGTCTACAACCAGGATTCAATTTAATTTCATCGAAGCATAATTGTACTTCTTCCCTATTAAAATACTCTTCGACATATCTGAGTTTATCTTCCTCGGATTGACAGGGCCAAACGGATGCTTGTTGTTTTATTTTTAAAAAATTAGAAATATATTTCGAAAACAAACAAACAGTTTTTATTTCGGGATCATATTGTTCGATTGTATATTTCCAGATTTCAAAAATATCAAGTATTTTGTACCCTTTTTCAAGAGCCTTCAGTACCTCGTCAATCACCCAGGTACCCGATAAGGCTCTTTCTTCGTCTTAATGTAAACATTCCTGAGAAGAATAATTTTTACAACTAAAGCACATAGGGAATAAATTTTATTATCATGTTTATCGGTAGAACTGGGTTATATAGGTCGTTAGGAGGTACTATTTTACATTTTATTAAACCGTCAATGGTTCTCAAATCGATAGAGCTACATTCTTTTTCAACAAACACCGACGGGTGCCCAATAGGATATTTTCCGTATTTGTTCACCCACGGATATAGGGAAAATACGTCAGCATAACACATTTTCTCCCCCTCCTTACATGAATAATATAATTTTGTGGCGTCTGTGCGACCGCCATAGAAGACATCTTGAGGCTCCAAAGGCATCAATAGTGATGAGCAAAGCAAGACCAAGACCAAGACCGGGATAGTCTTGGTCTTGGTCTTGGTCTTGCAAGCCTGGTCTTGGTCTTGGTCTTGCAAGCCAAAGGAAGGTCTTGTTCTTGGTCTTGGTCTTGCACCACCCGGTCTTGGTCTTGGTCTTGGTCTTGCTGCAAGAGTCTTGCTGGTCTTGCTTTTTTGGTAGTAATAATTTAAAGTAAGTAATCTTGAGTAAAACATATTTTTTTAATACTTAAAAATAAATAAAGACGGCGACTATATTTTTTGCATTAAAATTTGAAAATATACCAAATTTAAGCTTACATTTGAATTATTTGATTTAAAAGCATATTTTAAATGTACGGGTTTATTTATTTATAGCGCTTCATTTTTAGTTGAATGAAGACACAACCTGTTTTTATACATTTAGTTGCACATAGAAAATTTAAGTGATAAGAATTATTAAAATTTTCTTTAAAGAAGCATATAAAATTAAAACAAATATGTATACTGTGTGAGCAGAAAAAAAACTTTTAATTTCACCAAATGTGAAATTTTCGTGAAAATGATTTTTATATGTAAACATTGGTTTCTGATTCAAAAAAAAGTTATTCAGGAATCTTTTCAGTTCATATAAACTTTTTATCTTTAAATTAGTCAAACATTTGCTGTACAAAGTTGGCACACATACTGTATAAACAATCTGCATGATGGCTCAATAGTGTGTCAAAGCTCGATATCTCCGAAACCGTTCATGATGGTGAAAAACTGAACATACAAAAATTATAGAAAAAAAGGGCGTAAAATGTGAAACTATTTTCTATTTCAAAATTTTCCGAAAAATCCACTGACACTCAAGAAAACTCCTTTGTATTGATCCTAACATAAAAAAAATATGGCGAAAAATCCATTTAAAAAATCACCACTCGGTATTTTATCCTGGAAATTGTTGAACTGTCATAAAGAAACAATATCAACGTAGATGATTTTTAAATATCAGTTTTCGTCTAAACCGGAAGTCATATTTAAAATTCATTTATATAAAAACTATTCCCATATGACATAAAAATAATATTTTTTATTAATCTATCTCTTTTACATTTATATTTTAGTTTTAAGAAGCAATCTAATGGTGCCACTTCTTACAGTGTGGAACAAAAATATTTTTTCTCTATTGTGGAAATTTTTAATTCACCCTGTAAGTAGCATCACTAGATAACTAATTTAAAAAAACATTAGGAAAATAAAAGTAATTTTCAGCTTCTAAAACTTTTGTACTCCTATTTTTTCTCTGTCGAGAACCGTTTTGGAGATATCGAGCTGTATCGGACCATTGAGTCACAATCTTATTATTATTATTTATAAAACATGTTATTGAATTTACTCGTTATCGTTGTTAGAAAACTGTATATAAAAAACCAAGTAATCAATTTAATTATTATTTAATTAAAAAAACCTGTTAGTTATAGGGTTGCCGCGAGACACGAGATACGAGACGTCTCGTCTCGTCTCGAAGCCATTTTGTCTCGTCTCGAGAGCATTTTGTCTCGAATTTCGAGACGAGACGAGATAAAATCCTTCGAGACAAACTCGAGACGAGACGAGACATCTCGAAAAATTTTAATGACTTAAGACTTAAGTGAACTAACAATATATTTCTAGTTCTTAAGAATTATACAGGTTGTTTAAGATCTAGTGTGACAAACTTCGACAGCAGTTGGATCTTGCAAAAATAAGTTTCTATAAATATAGGTCAAGAAATGCATCGTTTCAGAAATACAGGGTGTTAAAAAAAAGAAGTTAAAATTAATTGCATACATATTTTCTCATAAGAGAAGTGGTATTATGGAAAAATTACGGAGGAAATTCCACGTCGTTTAGGCAACCTGGTTTTTCCAATTACTGTTAAATTGACAATACTAAATTTTTAATAATAATGACGATTTGTTAAATTAATATTTAATTTTAAGTTAATAAACTTTATCTACTTTTTTGATTCGTAAAATATTCTCCCCGAATATCGCTCGTGCTTTAAAATTAACCAGATATTTTTTTACTTATGCGTGTGTTCTTTAAAAATTTCACTCGTCCCTTAGACTCGTGAAATTATGAGAAAACACGCTATCGTGAAAAATTATCGGTAATTTTTAAGCACTTGTGGTATTACCCCCGATAAAACAACTTAAAATACAACTATCTTTCTTTTTTTATACCCTTTTGAAAAGTAGGAGTTTTAATGTGTCTCTCTAAAAAAACTCAACGAAAAAGTTCTATTTTAAGTTGTTTTATCAAAATAATTGTTTTAAAAAATTATGTACAATTAAAGCTTCTTTTTAACTTTAGGACCCTGCGTATTTCCCATTTCGAAACGATGCATATCCGAACTTATGTTTATAGAGACTTTTTTTGCAAGATCTAACTGCTGTTAAAGATTTTAAAACTATTGCTCAAACACCCTGTATAATTATAAAAAAAATTCTAGAAAACATTTTACCTGTGTTTTGTAATAGAGTTTATGACTTATGTTTCATTATCTTTTAGATTTTTTTTCTATTTTGTGGACATTTTTATGTCACTTATATGTCCTATATTTTTATTTTAAATAAAAAAAAACAAATTATTAGGTTCATTATTTTATTTTTAGTTGCATATTATGGGTGTCCGTAAAGTCTGAAATCACCAATTTTTTGAGAAAACTACACAATTTTAAGAAAAGCTCAATTACGTCAACTTTTCTTTACAAGGCGTGTTATAAATAAATATAAGCATTTATACAGGGTTTTCCATTTAAAAAAATATTAATTCACCTGCTTACTTCTTACAAGCTTTAAACACAAGAATGAACTAAGGAAAAATGTCAAAACATTTTAAAAAGGCAACCGCTCTATAGATCTAATAGTAAAAAACATGCAAAAACTATTGCCGCATTCCGAATAAAACGGTGTGTTGGCAAAGTATACAGGCGGCGCGGCGGCACTTTTTGATGCCTATGCAGAGAGTTGTTTTTAAATGTTTTTCTGTCAGTTGAGGATTTGCCGCTATTATGTTTTAAAAAGTTTTTTTTAAAACTAAAAACAATGCATCCTTCTTAAAATACATACCAGTTTGCAGCAGATTTTGCAATTAGTTTGTAGGTATATAGTGTACAGGGTGAGTCAACGATGGCGAGGAGTAAGTAATTTAATGCCTTGAATATAAGATATGTAGATAATGTGCTTATGTAAGTATTAGGTATATGGTTAAATAGTATGTTAAATTTTAACGATATTTTGAATTGGACATAAAGTCTTAGGGTGCTACAAAAGAAATTTTTTAAAATTTAAAATAGAATACCTATACCTACTCATATTTTGGATTTCATTTATTTAATTCTAGTCATTCCTATACCTACTTCATATTCTATACCCAGAATGTTACGTAGGTATAAGAATATTGCCATTTAGGATAGTTTGGATATACTTAATTATTATGGAAAAAGTTAAAAATTAATCAAAAAATTGAGAATAAACATTTTTAGAATTAAACATTGGAATTAATAATGTAATGATAAAATATGTGTGTTCCCTTTAAAAAATATGTCCTTTTACCACCACCTTGTGCCCTGCGCAGACATAAAAATTAGTTTAAAAAATGTGTAACATGTACCTAAAAATAAAAATCGACGGGTCCAAGCATTTTTATTAAACTTCCGATCTAATTTTTATTAAAATTATCCTATACATTACTAATGCACTGTATATTGAAATTAATTTAATTGAAATAAACCAAAACAATTCGAGACAAACGAGACGAGACGAGACAAACGTTTGTCTCGTCTCGTCTCGACCCTTGTCTCGTCTCGTCTCGAAATATATTATCTCGAAATTTCGAGACGAGACGAGACAAGGCTTTATCTCGTCTCGTCTCGTCTCGCGGCAACTCTAGTTAGTTATTAAATAATCGCCTTTTTTGGAAGTTCTTAACACATTTTTTGTTATGTCTGTATAAAATACCTCTGTATAATAAATATAAAAACTAAATATTATAATAAAAAAAAAGTCGCAGAAGTGCAAGAGTCTTGCAGATCGGTCTTGGTCTTGAGTAGTCTTGCACTCCTCGGTCTTGGTCTTGGTCTTGGTCTGGGTCTTGCATACCCCGGTCTTGGTCTTGCAAGCGAAAAGGTGGTCTTGGTCTTGGTCTCGGTCTTGGTCTTGCTGCAAGACCAAGACCAAGACCGCAAGACCAAGACCGGTCTCGCTCATCACTAGGCATCAAATTTAACCTGTCAATACCCGTAATGTTTGGATTTTCCGATATTTCTTTTGGGAAATCACACTCCCACTTTTTGATAACTTCATAGCCTAGAGTTCTCAGCCTTTCTGTTTTAAACAAAGTCGATTCATATCGTGACTCTGCAGTTGACGAGGTAGGTAGGTAGGTAGGTAGGTTTAAAGTGAGTGGGTATAACACCCTTCCACCGCGACCAATCGGTCTATTGTGGCTCAAACCCTTTTATATTTCTCCCACCAGGTCCAGACTCCTAATAAATCTGATGATCACGTTGGGAGAGAGACCTTTCACCTCCCCCGGCAACAAGGTGTCATTGCTGAGGATTGCGAATCTTAGTCGTGCCAGTGCTGGGCACGAACACAGTATGTGTTCTGCCGATTCATCCCCCTCCATGCACATGCCGTACTCGGCGTCTTCCGCTAGGCCGATCTTGTGCATGTGGTATTTTAATCTGCAGTGTTCCGTGTACAGTCCCACTAGAGTTTTAAGGTGTACCCTTGATTGCTCAGTAGTTTGACAGTACATTGTTGGTTTGGTGGGCTTATGAAGGCCTTCGAGTGTCTGAGACCCGGAAGTCCATGCCAGTACCGAAGATTTTCTCTTTGTGTCTAAGCTGATATGAACTACTTGGTCGTTCCATAAGATATACCCATGACCGGTTCCGGCCCT
>JAHBCN010006847.1:0-46659 GCA_019359885.1 Listronotus oregonensis
GGGTAATTACGATTGATAACGTTTTTTATTGGTAGAACTAGTGCTGGTTTATTTTATTTCAGCTAATAATGAATATACATATCCATAAACCAGGTTACGACGAAAAACTCCACGTCTTTGTACAAACATTTTGGATAAAAAAAGTACAAATCTGTCTAAAAATTTATTATTTTCGTTTAGCTATTAGACTTTTTCCAAATTTTATTAGTTTTTTTAATACAATTAAGTTTTTGACAGGACCAACCGTTTTGGTTTAGAAAAACAAGAGATGGAAGTTGTTTAAGTTAATTTTTTAAGTGCATTAAGTAGCCACAGAGTCGTTAGACCTCCACCATATACCTTGGCTCCCCAAAGATCCCCTCCCTGTAGGCACTTCGATTGGCTATAGACTCTTTTGGCCAGAAAGCAAAGAAATAATCACAAATGTGTAAAAATACTATTTAGAGACGCTTAACAACTTTCTAAATCACAATACAGGGTCACATAATTTTCTAAAAACACCTTTTATCTTAACATATGTTATAAAACATTTTTGGCAAAAGGTTTGTGTGTCCTTAATACCAGATCTCCTAAAAAATAAAACTTGAAAAACCCTTTAAAATTAAAACCTTATTAACTCTTTTAAAGCAAATTTAAAAAATTTTTATTATTTTATTAGAGGTTTAATTGTTTTATATATCTTGAAAGGTCAATTGACTATCTGCCTGTTTGTGAAAAGTCCATGCCCTGAACCTGGAATGAACCGGCTCCTTCTTCTAATCGAGATAACCCAATGAATATTTTGAAATAATTTGAATAAAAGTATTCTTTGCATTTTTAATTAAAAAAAATAGTTTATAGGGCTTTGGTTAAATTTCATATAGTTTGTACGATTATGAAAATAAGTTAATCAGTTTAAAAATATATTTTTTAATATGATAAGAGTACGAATAAAAGTCTAATATGTATAGGTACGAAAAAAAGTGTAATATATTTTTTTTTTATCATTTTTTAGTTTCAAATATTTCGATATATGACGTAAATTTCATTTTGTTAATTTAAATTGGGTGCACTAAACTATTTTTTAAATCCGTGTTTGTCATACTCGTACTTACATTGGTTGCCAGTTAAAAATTTATGTAATCCCTTTTCAAGTTCTTTAATGGAAAACCATTGGTATGGAATGGCATCATATAGGGCTCTGTTTTGATCGTAATGTCAAAATTTACAAAATATTTTTATTTAACCTTGGGTTAAACTCCATCCACAAATCTTATATCAACGGAAATTTTTCCTGACAACGGGTATTTCCCACTTACAAACACGAAAATGAAACCTGTTTGTTTGTATTGTCAATTAGAAACGTCAAATCAGTCAAATGAGTCGATTTGGTCATGTACACGATGAAGAAATAGATAAAGTAATTAAAAAAAAACGATCTCAGTTATAGTTTTAATTATTTATGAAATTGAAAATTTATGAAAAAAAAAACCATTTTAATAGTATAATCTTTCATATTTTCCATTCTAGAAATATTCTCCCTAAATCCCTCGTGCTTAAAAATACCCGATAACTTTCATTCAAGCTTGTTATACGATTCTAAAAAACAAGTTTAATAAAATTATCAATATTTAAGCACTGGTGTAAAGTACCCCAGATAATTTTTTTTATTGTTGATAATATTTTTGACAAATGCCAAATGGACTGAGTCATTTTCACTGAATCATTAAGTCATGTTTTACAAATGTTTTTTTAATATCTTTCTTTTGATACCATTTTGATTAATGGTTTTTAAGGCGTAATTTTGTCACCTGTTTATTTTAACCACCTTTTTCATGTTATTTTTAATGGGTTTTGTTTTGTCGCTATATTATTGTTTTGATTTTTTTACTTTTGAAGATAATAAGAAATTTTATTTATGCTGTACCTTAAGAAACCTCTTTTAAGCCATTCAAAGACATCGTCGGGATCATGATTGTGGCACACATTGGTCCAAATAAGGACAGTGTCCTCCCTCAAAGCCCCTACGTAGTGTGTGTTAAGAGGTACTTCCCAAACACCTTGAAACATGAAATGTATATTTTCAAATTTAGGTCAAAATCAAACTGGGTTTTTTAAAATTTATTAAATAATGAAATATATTTATTTCCCAATTTAATTTTATCTACTATTAAACATAAAAAATACGTTAATTAAAATTCGAAAAGAATACATGTGGGTTTAGTTTTTTAAATACAAATACGGTACGCCTCTAATTACAACTGTCATCCTTTGTCCACGTGACAGCAGGAATACATAAAAACTTTATGGAAAAGATCGATTAAGAAATCAAAACTGAAAAACTTTCTTAATATAGTATAATTTAAACTAAGGGATTTACCTGGAAATGATTTCGTTGGGCAAGTTCCAGATTTACATTCGTGAGGTATTTTATAATCCAATGTGTATGGCCAAAGGGATTGGTAATGCCGGTACACCCACTGAACTTCATATATGTATCCAAATTCTCTAAAACCTAAAAAAAAATCAAACAATATAGTTTAAGTATTTTAATTACAAATAAAAAAATCTTGCTTTTCACCATAATGGTCTTTCATGTTGGATGACAATATAGTTTGAGTATTTTGATTGCAAATAAAAAAAAATCTTGCTTTTCACAAAAATGGTCCTTTCTGCCGGATGTTAACAAAGCATTAATTATATATTAAAAAATTACGATTTGAAGTTAACTTTTGTGTATATAAAAGTGTCCACTATAATTTCTGTTGAAATTAAATAATAAGAATATTCAGAAATACAAATATATAAGCGTACAAACAGTTTATTCTAAAATTCTTACTTTATATTGAGTATTTCGTCCAGGCTTTAAAAATGGAGCCCTCATGCCAACAACCTCACTTTTAGAAATGTTAGCCAAATGTTTCAGAATGTCTCTCATTCCTACCATTTCTCCTACCCATTCTTCGTATCCTTTGTCTTGTAAGCCAGATTGTAAGCTTAAAAGAAAAATAATAATCAGGCTTTAAAAAATCCAAATAATTTTTTTTTAACTTGAAATCCTCATACGTTCAATAAAAGTATAACTTTTCTACTTTGAGAAAATGAAACGAAATAAGCAGAGGAAAGTTATAATATTTGAATTTTTACGATCTTGATTTTGCAGCAAAAAAATCATCTGCTAATACAGGGTGGCCGTCCATATTTTGACCCATTTTGATCGCGAATAACTTTTGAACAAATAAAGATATCAAGATGCGGTTTTCGCAAATATACTTATATTTCTTTAAAGTTTATTCTCGTATCTTTACCATTTTTATGTGACATTCCATTAGCTCAAAAACAAAATGGCCGATTTTCCGATATAGGACAACTTTGTTATTTTAAATGTAACACAAGCTATGGTTATCTTAAAAAATAACGCATTTATTGACCTCCAAAGAATTGACTGTATGTCGAATAGGAATATTATTTTAAAAGGATTTTTTGAAAAGTCGCCTGGAAACAAAGTTATCTCGTTTCCATAACAGCAACAAACCTCATTGTCAGCCATTGTTGGTCATTTTTGACAAGTTATTTTAATTAGGAAGCGCAAATGTTCTCGTTAACAAAAAGGAAAATATGTTATGTTTGCCGAAACCAAATCAGTAAAAGAAACCCAGCGAAGATTTAGAAACATGTTTAATAAAGCTCCACCCACAAAAATTCAATTAAAATCCGGTACGAAGATTCTGGGTACAGGATCTTTAGCCGTAAAAAGAAATTAGTAAACAATGAGAATTTGCTAAATAAAACGTTACAAATTCTGGAGACAACTCAGGAAGATCCAACATTGTCAACAAAAAAAATCTCAAGTTCAGTCCATATTCCTAAAACTACAGTACAAGAAAACATGAAAAAAGAACTTAAATTAAAGCCATAAAAATTCAAAAAGTTACAAGAAATAAAAGAAACTGATTTTCCAAAAAGGGTGAAATTTTGCCAGAGAATTCAAAATTTAGTAAGGAACAATATCTTTTTTTGGATGACTAATAATGTCAGACGAAGCCACATTTCACCTCAAGGGAAAAAGTAAGTAAGCATAACTGCAGGTTTTGGGTAACAGAAAATCCTCGACAATATAACGAACACGTTAGAGATTCGCCAAAAGTCACAGTCTGGTGTGATATGTCAAAGCAAAAATTTATGGGCCATTTTTTTTCATGAACCAATTGTAACCTCTTGGACTTACGTTGATATGCTGGAAATATTTTTTATCCCCAATTGCAAGAAAAAATCTATTGAATTTCGTCTATTTTCAACAAGATGGGGCTACACCACATTATGCTAACATTACCAAGGATTCACTGACCAACGTTTTTGGAAACCGGTGGATTGGAAGAGGAGGCCCTATTTCCTGGCCACCTCGTTCACCAGATTTGACTGTTCCAGATTTTTTTCTGTGGGGATATGTGAAAGAGAGGTGTTATAGTCCACTTCCCAAAATTTAGAGCAATTAAAAATTAATATCAAACATAATAGAAAATATTCCTGAAGAATTTTTAGTCAATAGTTTTAATAAGTTTTTTCGAATTTAAATAAGTGCGTCGAAGTCGGCGGAAGGCATTTTCAACATTTACAGTGTTTTAAAAAGTAATGTAACCTTATTGTAACTATTATTTTGTGAATAACCTAAACCTTTGGCGATCCTTTTTTTGTAACATATGAAGCAAATTTTAATTGTTAAATAATATTGTTGGTCGACATGCAGTCAATTTTTCGAAGGTCAATAAATACGTTGTTTTTTGAGATAACCATAGCTTGTGTTACATTTTTTAAAGGGGAAAGATTAAATTTTGAAAATATAGAAACATATACAGGGTGTTCCATTTAAAATAACATAGTTCCTATAATGGAAAATCGGCCATTTTGTTTTTGAGCTAATGGAATGTCACAATAAAATCGTGAAGGTACGGGAATAAACTTTAAAGAAATATAAGTGCATCTAAAAACCGCATCTTGATACCTTTATTTTTCCAAAGTTATTCCCCGATTAAAATGGGTCAAAAATGCCGGCCACCCGTATCTTGCCGGTTTAAAGTCCTAAAAGTGGGAAACACTTTGTACCTAAAGTCCAAGGGGTTCGTTAAACATGTACTTACGAAATTGTTTCTGTCCCAATCTCGTTTCCTTCGTGGGCTAACTGCTGAATCATACGGTAGTTACTATATTCATGAGAAATGAAAAACGTCCCCTTAATAGGACATCCATTAGGATTCTGCCGTTTGTTCAGTACTTTTCTGTAGTGATCGAAGTTGTTTAAATTAACAGCACCATCAAATGTTAGCAGGATCATTTGTGGAACCTGCAAGAATTGAAAAGTATTTTTTTAACGTCATAATCTATTTTTATTAGAAGTAGGTTCAGACGAGGCAAACAATCGGAAGCGGAAGCCGGTAGTTAACGATCGACTGCCGCAGGTCATATGTTATTTTCTCTTTTCTTTTTGTTTTTTTTTTCGATATTTTTATAAACTTTGCTAGGTTTTCTAGCTAAATTTTTTCCTGTAAAAAAGTTTTCGAGCTCAGAGAGTTACTCTCATGTCGTGTCCTGTTTTTGTTTGTTTTGTTTATTTTTTTTTCATTATTTTATAATTTAGGGTCAATTTTTATTATTTAGGTACTATCTTTTTATTTATTTAAAAAAAAAATAACATTTTAACTTTTTCCAATTAAACGGCAATAAAAAAAGAATTAAAACAATATTGTATGATATAATATATCCCAAAAATGTATAAGTTTTTAAATGGCGCTTTGTTCCGCCGCCTGCATGGGGGGTCAGGGGGTGTCCGTGTACCTCCCCTGGGTTTTTAAAAATTATCTAAAATAAAACATTTTCCATCTAAACGCTTAAATTTTACAATATTGCCTAAAAATTTAAATGAGTATGATTATTATTTAAAAATTAATGTTGTGATACCTTTATTTTTGTTTTTAATTCAATTAATTCTAGACTAGTAAATTGATTTAAACTTTTTGACCCCCCTAATTTTTTTCTTGGGGGCCCGTTTGTTCCTTTAGTTTAACTTTTTGTTCTTTTATTGTTTGTACATTTAGGCACGTATATTTTCTATAAACTACTTAATGACAATTTCATTGCCCTAAATGCAAAGATCATTTTTACGTTTTTAAAAATAGAGAAAAACCTTCCAGCCACCGGTCCTATTTAAAACCTCAGAGGGCTGTACTAGTCGTAAGAAATAGAAAAACTTTTAGACAATGGTTTACTGACAGAGCCCAATGTCTTACTCCTAAACCGAGAAAATTTCAGACACTGCTTATTTTACAAAGCCAGTTGTCTTACTACTTTTAAATTTTACGGGGCGTTTCGTCCCCTCTCGACGCTCCCAGCTCTTTCCGCGACTGCCCGACCCTTTCGCGTCGGCCGAAGGGCTCGACTTTTTGGTCGTTTCCCGGGTTACCCAAGTTCACGAAAGGATGTCGATGCGTTAGCGTTAAATACGACGTGCGGTTTCCTTGATTTACTATTTTTTAGATTGGTAAAGAGGAATTTTCAAGAATGATTTGAATTTATTCAGGCGATATTGTCACGGTTATAAGAAAAATTTACTGATTAAAAAATAGATTTTATTATTTTAATAAGATTTAAAACAAAATGTTAGCGTACTTTTGGCTATGAAAAAAAAACATTCATGTTGCTAGATGTGTTTCTGCAACACGCCGGATAACGGTAGCAAAAACGGCAACGTTAAATTAATAAATTGACCTTTTACGTTTGGTATTTTTTATTCGGCTGGTGGATGCAGATGTTAAAAACATTTTGGTTGATGTTTATATAATTTTTTATTTATTTTGTTTCTTTAGGCTAAAATATCAAAGATAAAAAAATTTTGTTTTACTACATTTTCGGGTTCCAAGCCTCCTGGGATCTGAGTGCCATCTTTGGAACAGAAGCAGTATGGCAACTGACATTCTGCAGGATTACATTTCACGGCTATGTCTGTAGGTGTCTCAGTTATAGGAGCAGGAGCTACATGTAATTAAACCAACGATAAATATCCTATTTTATTATTAAACTAAAATAAATTTAATTGTTTTAAAAATTGTATTTTTTTTTCTTACTTGTAGCAATAGGTCCACATCTAGCTTCATTTTTAAAAGTGCAAAATTTACTTATGTCATCAAAATATAGTCCTGAAGGACATCTGTTTACGTAGGGATAACCATCAACACACTAAAAAAAAAACAATATTTTAAAACTTAAAGGAAAATAGTTCCCATAACAATAATTTAAAGATCTTTTTTTATTCACATTTGAATTATTATCATTTAGACAAAGTATTTAATAAAAATAAATTGCAATGCAGAAAATCTTTAGTATTTTTGCTAATAGTGTAAAAACGAAATTCACCCATCTGCCAACTGAATAAAAATTATGTTTTATCAAATATAGTAAAAACAAATAATTTCATTTTTTTTAATATCCATTTTTGGATTTTTCAAAAATAAATCTTTTCAATCGAAAAATTGTTATTTTTAATTTTTTTTTAATTATTTAATTTTTGATGAACTTTAAGAATAAAAATATTTGCAAGTTAAAAAAAATAGTTTGTAAATTTTGTAAACTATTAAAAAATTATAAAAAATCGAAAAATGATTATTTAAGAAAATTTTTTTGGTTTTATTTTTAATAAACATTAAGGAAAAAAATAGAAGAAAAAAAATGTTTTATTAAAGTTTCAAGCAAAAAAAAAAAAAAAATTAAGCCTTTTAAATTGAATTTACTCTGAGAAAATCAAACTATTGAAATTTTTTTAGTTATATTTTCTAATGCGCCAAAAAGTAGAATATTTTGAAAATAAAAACTTAATTTTTTGATTTTTTATGGCCACAAATAGGTGGAGCCCCAATTCTAAACAATTACCAAAAAAAAAATAGTGCTAAATCAGTTCCATCATGTAAAATAAAAAAATTAGAATTGACATAGGGTGAATAAAAAGTTTTCTATTTTTTTTTAAATTAATCATAGTCTTAACCATGATTTTTTGGGCAACCCATTTGTTTGCATACTTTATTTAATAAAACGATAATTTTTATTCATTTGGCGGATGGGTGAATGACTAATTTGGATTTCTTGCTAGAATCAATTAATTTTTTTCATTTTGGAATGATCCTTATTATTTAAATATAAAATTAAAGTAAAACTTACTTGATAAAATCTTCTGCACGTAGCTGGATCAGCATAATTTCCTGTCCCCGAACCTTCCGGGCATTTAAAGTCCTCTGCTTCTTTTCCTTTTTTATCTTGGCCGCTAACTGTAAAGAACCTATAGATAAAAACTGGGTAGAAAACAGCTTTCCAACCAAACTTACTATATACGAGGTGTCCGAAATATACATGTACCCATTATATTTTATGACAGGACTAATATATCACCAAATTTTTGTTGCTTTAATTTTACAAAAAGGCCTTTGGAAAAATTTAAAATTTAAAATTAAAACAATTATTAAATTTTTATTTATGAAAGTCAAAAAATTAATTTTGGTGGTATATTAGTACCGTCATATAAAATAAAAAAAATAAGAATTGATATACAGAATGCATCAAAAAATTTTCATGTTTTTAAAATTAATTATAGCCTTATTTATAATTTTTTAGGCAACCCATCTGCAAGACTTTCATTTACATATTATATTTGAAAAAAAAATCATTTGGTTGGCAAATGTGTATTGTAATAAGTTAAAATATCTAAGTTGTCCTTATGTTAATGATAAAAAATTGTAATATGTAAATATTTACTAATACATTTTAGCTTTCTTATTGTCAAACGTCATTTTAAAGTGTCTGATTATTCAACAAAAAATATAAAAATTCATTGGCACGTTTTTGAGAAATTGAGAAAAAAACCCATTTCTAAAAAGTTGACGCTCTCTAACAGCTAAACAAAACAGTTCCAGATATTACTAAGTTGGATTAAACCTACATATTTTAACGCTTGAAGTCAGTAATACAATTATGTACATGGATTTTTCGTACACCCTGTATAAATTGTTTTTTTACCGAATAAAAATTTATATTTTAAGTTACCTAGTTAAAATTACTTAGGAATTATTTGTTTTGTCTTAAATATGGGACACCTCGATGGGAAATTTAATTTTGATTATTAAAATTATAGTAAATTTGAAAAATTTATATTAGACATTTCAATTTCTATGCGTTGACTAATTACTCAAACCGAGGATTCTTGTAAAGGCATGATAGCACGCACATAGTAAACAGGAGTATAATCATAGTATGCCTACTATAATTATAGTATGGTTGCTAACACTGCTGGTCACTACCAAACACTAAAAACAGCGGTCGAAGTTGTGGTTAGTTTGTTGCACCACCCAAGTAACTTAACTTATATGAGAATTTCGTAAACTTTGACTGACAATTTTTCGCTAGCGACATTGTATTTTAAGCAAATTTAATTAAGCTATTCGTAATTAGTATTAATCTTAATTAATATAATACTATTTTAATACATTATAAAATATTAATTAGTTATTCTTATAATCTAAAAAACTAAGTATCCAAAAATTGCTTGCTTTTTATAGACTGATCTTATGCAAAATCGCTTGCAGTTTTGGAGACATAATCGGTAATATTATTTAATTTGACCTTGTGAATTAATACCTATAGAGGAATTCCTATTGTAATTAAAAAAGTAATTACTTTACAGCGTAAGACAAATTTTGTTTGCTACGAACATATTTAATATTATTAATAAACGAACATATTATGTCGATTAAAGTAATTTTGTAATATTTAATTTATTATTACCAGTTTATAAAGACTTTTTTGTGTGCTATGCTTAAGCTTGAGTCTAGATTTCAATTGAAGAAGCAAGTTTAAGGCATCCTATACATAGGTCATTCTATCGACTACGGCTATTCTGTAATAATGAAAAAAGACGTAAGCGTACCCCTAATATTGACTAAGATTCGCAATCCTCGGCAATGAAACCTTGTTGCCGGGGGAGGTGAAAGATCTCTCTCCCAACAGGATCATCAGATTTATTAGGAGTCTGGACCTGGTGGGAGAAATATAAAAGGGTGTGAGCCACAATAGACCGAAGGGTGTTATACCCACTTCACTTTAAACCTACCTACCTACCCCTAATATTGGTCGGTGTTGTGATTTTTTTCTGGCAGCCTCTTGGGCTTTTTGTGCCTAATCTCCCATTTTTTTTATACCAATCCTCCCACTAGCCTTGTTCCTTCTACAAGTGTTTATAATCCGGAGACTGGTTGGTTGATATATTCCTGTGTGTTTATTTTCGGTTGCCCAAATAATGCCTGTCTTTTGTGGTTCAACGCTTCACATTCGTACAGGATAGGGTAGGCTGTCTCTTCCCTCTCATCGCACATTCTGCAACTTGGGTATCCATTGTCTGAGCCAACCTTGTGTAGGTGTCCTTTTAGGTTATCGTGCCCTGGTAGCATCCCTACTGTTATAAGAAGTATTTTCCTACTTTGTCTAAGTAGTTCTTCCTTCGTTCTTTTGGATAGCCCCTTTATGAAGCTTTTTCTTTTTTATTCTACTGATGCTGGACCAGTATTCCTCGTATTTGTTTCGGATCCAATTCCTAGTTTGCACCTGGTCACACCAAGGGCAGGTTCTGGTCCAAAGAATGGAGTGGATGATCCCTGTCTCGCTAGCTCATCCGCTTTTTCTTTGCCTTCTATTCCCGAATGTGAAACGTAGCAAACCATGTGTCGTCACAATCCTTATTGGCAAGGGAAGATATTTAACGTATTTTTGGATCAAAATAATTTTTATGCATTGTCGCTCATTCAGTGATCGTATTAAATAGATTTTCATTTGTGTTGTCACTATTAATAGATTTGTCCTTTGCGAAATGTCCATTTATTAAATTGCCTATTTGATCTATTTTCTCATTCAGCCGATTGTCTTTTGGCCATTGGCCTTTCTGGATTTGTACAATTGTCATTTTTCTATTTGGCCCATTGCGAATTTGACAAATTGCTGCACTGGGCCAATCGTCATTCAACCAATTGTCTTTGGTAATTTATATTTCGCCGATTATCTTTTAGTGAAATGACGTAGACACAAATATAACATCCTATTTTTTACAATATTAATATTACGCAAAATAATCCATGTTAATTTAGAAAAAATAATCACATTATAAAAGGAACTTTAAGGTATTTTAAATTTTAACCATATTTATGTTAATTAGGTTTTTGCTTTAAAGGTTTAAAAATTTGGTTATAAGAATAAAGCTACCGGTTTCAAGTATAATTTAACCATAATTCTGTGTAAAATGAATTAAACAGCAAAATATCTTAAAAACTTGTTTTATTACATAATGGAAAAAAGTAACTTATTCTAATACAAAGCGATAATAATGGAAACAAAATAAACAAATACGAAACAAATTTATTAGTGAAGAAAGAGAGAATAAAAACCTGCATTCTTTAACATGTTTTATTTTTATTTGTAGAAATCTAGTGATATTTTAGATCCGCCGTAATATAGGCAGCAGTACGTAGTTTACCGGGGAAATTTTAAGATGACTTGGATATTTGCTTTAGATATTTTTATTATTGTTAAAAAACAAACTTAGCAGGAGAGCTAGTTTTTTTTTAAGTTTTAAAATAATGTGCTTTTTTCTGATTGGATTTGTTTTCCTGACCCATTCTCTTCTAACTTAACCATTTTCTATGTACGCCATTGAAGATCATAGAAAAATATAACAATACAGGCTTTTGAATATACGGGCTGTCCAGAAATTAGGACACAATATGTTTGGGACGTATTCTGCACATGAAAACAAGGAACAAAAGTTTCAGTAAACATGACCTGGGAAATACGGAATTTAATGAAGATAACTTATAAAAGACAATTGGTCGAATGACGACTGGCCCAGTGCAGCAATTTGTCAAATTCACAATGGGCCAAATAGAAAAATGACAATTGGACAAATCCAGAAAGGCCAATGGCCAAAAGACAATCGGCTGAATAAGAAAATAGATCAAATAGGCAATTTAATGAATGGACATTTCGCAAATGACAAATCGATTAATAGGGACAACACAAATGAAAATCTATTTAATACGATCACTGAATGAGCGACAATGCATAAAAAATATTTTGATCCAAAAATACGTTAAATATCTTTCCTTGCCTATTAAAAAACCATCTGCTAAATAATTTTTCTTACAAAAAATTAGTTTTGGCGATTTAAAGTTCATCTTGGCCCTTAAAAGTTGACGTCAGACCAATAAGGCTTGTGACGACACATGGTTTGCTAAGTTTCACATTCGGGAATAGAAGAAAACGAAAAAGCGGATGAGCTAGCGAGACAGGGATCATCCACTCCATTCTTTGGACCAGAACCTGCCCTTGGAGTGACCGGGGGCAAACTAGGAATTGGACCCGAAACAAACACGAGGAATACTGGTCCAGTATCAGTAGAATAAAAAAGAAGAAGCTTCATAAAGGGCCTATCCAAAAGAACAAAGGAAGAACTACTTAGACAAAGTAGGAAAATACTTCTTATAACGGTAGGGATGCTAACAGGGCATGATAACCTAAAAGGACACCCACACAAGATTGGCTTATACAATGGGTACCCAAGTTGCAGAATGTGCGATGAGAGGGAAGAAACAGCCTACTCCATCCTATACGAATGTGAAAGGTTGAACCACAAAAGACAGGCATTTTGGCAACCGAAATTAAACCCACAGGAATATATCAACCAACCAGTCTCCGGATTATAAAGACTTGTAGAAGGAACAAGGCCAGTGAGGGGATTGGTATAAAAAAATGGGAGATTAGGCACAAAAAGCCCAAGAGGCACCCAGGAAAAAAATCACAACACCGACCAATATTAGGGGTACGCTTACATCTTTTTTCATTATTACAGACAGTGCAGTACAGGTAAAAAAACTTGCCAAGTCAAAAAGGAGGAACCAAATTGTGAACAGAACTTGGTCTAATTTTAGATCCTAATACTTTAAGAGGCCGAGATTGTAGGAGAGGAACTTGGCCCTTATTTTACATAAGTGTTTATGGTGGGATTTCCTTTCTTTTTTTTTTGAGTTCAATAAATAAAAAAAATTGGGGATGGGGTAATTTTATGCCTGTTGCTTTTCTCAGTAAACCTTGCCCTGTAAGTAAAACCTAACCATTAGTTTGAATAGGAAGTACGAAAATTGCTAAGTTTCATGTTCTCTAAATCGCGTCTGGTTAGGAGTTTAATAGGTAAATGTGACAATTTTATTTGTTAAGTGAATAAATCCTGCCTAAGTTTTAAATTCTAAGACAATAATGACCTCAATAGTGAAGTTGAATCAGATTGCAAAATTCTAAAATAGCCCCTAAAAGTACGATATTACGGCCCTGTTTCAGGGCTTTTCGAGTAAAAATGCGCAATTTTTAGATTTTTTCCTTTACTAGTTGTCGTTTAACCTACTTACATAGCAGATTTTAAGTTTGTGCAAAATTATAAAATAGTCCCTAAAAATACGATATTACGAACCTGTTTCAAGGATTTCCGAGTAAAAATGTGCAGGTTTCAGAATTTTCCTTTTACTTGTGTTCTAAAAACTACTTATGTACAAAATATCAAGTTTCTACTCCCTTGAGAAATATCCCATAATTTTGATGGATCATTTAGTCAGTCAGTCAGTCGATCAGTCAGTAAGCGGTAGTAAAATCGGCGATTTTCAAAATTTAATATCTCAGTGTTTACTTGACATAGCTTTTTGAATTCTTTTACAGGTAATTTGAATACTTATGTGAATTTATATACAAAATTGGAACGAAACCGAAGGTATAATAGGGGAAATATAGGTTAAGCATTTCGTTTAATATACACAAATTCGTGGGGTATGCTGAAACTTGATCTGACGCACTACCGTCCGCCTAGATTTCTTAAACCCCCACAGACCTCGTTCTTTTCAAGCAGTTATAATCGTGGCAATCAAAAGCGTCGATTATTATTGCCAGTTTGAGGGCGAAAACCGAACATAACACCGTCGGTGAAAATTTCTGGCCGCACTTGAAATCTTAATCGTCGATTCGTCTGTCTTCATATAAAAAAGTGTGTGTGGTGCAAACTGGTTTTAATCGTCATTCTTGTAGCAAATAAACACGCTTAATATACGTTTTTCGGTAAACGACTGCAGCTTTCGGCGATTAAGACGGTTTAAAATTAAATTCAGTGTAGGGAAATAAAAGTTTTAATCATCCGACTCAGCAGTCTTAATCGGTTATTAAGAAGGTTAAAAAGAACGATGGCATGTGGGGCTCTTTAAACTAAGTAGGGCAATACGGTACTGCAAATAGGTAGCAAATAAAATTTTTGCAATGCTTAAAGGGTAATTCTACTGGTGCTGCAATTTACAAGAAGTGAATAATAATGATTTAAACTATTTAGAAGTAATTATAACGAGGTTAACTACTTGTTGGACTAACTTAATTTAATTTTAAAGTTTGCTGTAAGGTTGCTAATTTAGAAAGCATTTTTACTGAATGTCAATTAAAAGTTATTTTTGTTTTCTTAAAAAAGGCTTTATTTAAAATTTCCAAAAAAAGAAATAATATTTTTCGATAAATAAAAGATGTTTTTGCCTAATGATAATACGATTTTAAATATTCATTTAAAATATATAAATATATACAGTTACATGTTTTTTGATTAATAAAAGATGGTTTTGCTTAATAATAATATTTTAAATATGCATTAAAATAAAAGGTCATGATCACACTTTTTCCTGCATACCTAATTATATTATAGCAAATTTTATATAAATCTCTTAAATGATTAATGTACAGGGTGTCCCAAACTGGACTCGTTCTTATGGGAACAACCCTTATTTGAAGGGATAGAAAAAAATTGATCAAGGTGCCCGGAGCTCAAATTTAATGAGAAAACTACTGGCGCTAACAAAACTTTGCTATCTCTTATCGTTTGGCCTCTAGAGGGCGTTTCTCGAATTTCGTCGATTTTTTAAATGCCCCATAACTTTCTTATTAATAAAGATAATTAATTTTGATAAAAATTTTCTTAAGGCACTTTTTTTCGTAGAATTCATTGCGATAGGCAGATTTCTTACAGGGCGTTTAAATTTTCGTGCACCACCCCAAAATCATTTTTTTTTATATGGACCACCCTATATATTATAAGATTTTTGAAAAGCTGGTAAAATTTCCTAAATTTTGATGTATCACTTGTTATGTTTACCTTAAAAACCATTAGCAGTATTACGATTTAAAAATTAAAATAATGTGCCTACAGAAATCAACATTGCCATGACCAATAAAATGACATAGGATCCTAACATGTTACGATTAAAGCCACATATTTAAACTTGCGACGTAAAAAAGCAGTAGGCCGTGCATATGATTTTTTTGTTTTAATATTTTAACAGCTTCTGAATAGTTGAGAATTGAGAGTGGTACTTGATATTGTTAAATATTTTGGTATTTTTAGTAGAAAAAAAAGTAATTTAAATAAGTTTTTAAGAAAGGTTTTTAAAAAGTGTTAAAAAATGTATGAAAATTTTGAAAAGTTCAACATGCTTGAATGTTACATAGAAAGCAACAAAAACGCTCAGGCGGCAAGAAACTTGTATTTTCAAAGATATCCCGAACGGCAGCAACCATCCAGGGATGTATTTGCTAGACTTGCCCATAATCTTCAAAATTTTGACTCTTTTAACAAACCCAGAGCAAATTATGCTCAAAATCAAGACATTCAAAACGAAAATGAAGTAAAAACTCTAACCGTATTGGGCACTTTATATGAAAATAATGGTACAACTTCCAGTAGAAAACTTGAAGCAGAGACTGGCATATCCAGAAGCGAAAACCACAGGATTTTGAAAAAAAAAAATTTAAGCCTTATCGAACCCGGAAAATCCATCATCTTCTCCCTGGGGATTTTGATCGAAGAACTCGTGAGTGGCTTTTAAATAAAATACAAAATGAACCAAATTTTGCTTTAAATTGTATTTGGTCTGACGAGGCTTCGATTAGTAGTGCGGGCATATTTAATCGGTTTAATGATTGCACTTGGTCCCAAGAAAATCCCCATGCGACTGTCCAAAACAGACAACAAGGAAGATTAAGCTTCAATGTTTGGGTGGGAATTTTTAGAGGACAATTCATTGGACCCTACATTTATGATGAACCGCTGAATTCTAGACAATATTTGGATATTTTAAGGGACCAGGTTGAACCATTCTTGGAAGATATTCCCATAAATCTGATACCCAGAGTCTTCTTCCAGCATGATGGTGCCCCTGCGCATTGTGCAAGGACCATAAACGATTACCTTAATGTTCAGTTTGGTGAAAATTGGATCGGAAATCAAGGGCCCATACACTGGCCTGCCAGGTCACCGGACCTGACTCCCTTAGATTTTTTTCTTTGGGGTAGAATTAGAGACCTTACTTATAAAAATAATAATTTTAATAGCCGGGAAGAATTAGAAAGGGCGTTGCGAGGTGCGTTTAACCGAGTTCAAAATATAGAACTTATTAATGTAGTTAATGCTGTTAAAAAAAGATGTAGAATTTGCGTACAACAAAATGGGAGACAATATGAACATTTGTTAACATAATTTAATTTTATTTTTGTTTATTTATTATCGTTTATTAGGTAAATTCCATAAAATTTTATATAAGGATTAGGAAGAGTTATGTTTTTTTGTTAATATTGTTGGTTTGTTGTTGTTGTCGTTTGTGTTTTAGATATTTATTAATTTAATATTTTAACTATGAGTAATCTTATCATAAAACGTTAGATCTGTTGTTTTAATCATAACATGTTAGCATCCTATGTCATTTTATTAGTCATGGCAATGTTGATTTCTGTAGGCACATTATTTTAATTTTTAAATCGTAATACTGCTAATGGTTTTTAAGATAAACATAACAAGTAATACATTAAAATTTAGGAAATTTTACCAGCTTTTCAAAAATCTTATAATATATAGGGTGGTCCATATAAAAAAATTGATTTTGGGGTGGTGCACGAAAATCTGAACGCCCTGTAAAAAATCTGCCTATCGCAATGAATTCTACGAAAAAAAGTGCCTTAAGAAAGTTTTTATCAAAATTAATTATCTTTATTAATAAGAAAGCTATGGGGCATTTAAAAAATCGACGAAATTCGAGAAACGCCCTCTAGTGGCCAAACGATAAGAGATAGCAAAGTTTTGTTAGAGCCAGTAGTTTTCTCATTAAATTTGAGCTCCGGACACCTTGGTCAATTTTTTTCTATCCCTTCAAATAAGGGTTGTTCCCATAAGAACGCGTCCAGTTTGGGACACCCTGTACAGGGTGTCCCAAATTCGAGCCTCATTATTGAGATCTCGGAAAATTAAAGAAATACGAGGTTGAATAAAAATTTCAAAAATATGTTTTTTTTTAATAACTTTTAAACGGCTGTACCGACCGATCCTAAAATAATCAGCTCTTAACCTAAAAAAAAGATGCGTCGGTCGTCCCCAAACATGTCAAAATTGGTTGATTCGTTCAAGAGATCGTTGTCGAAAAATTTGAAATAAGTGCTTTCTTATATTTTATCCACTTTACCCTTTCAAAAATTCTTGGCAAATTCAGGGGTATTCCTTGTACATCCAGGATGTTCCCCGTGAAAATTAAAAGCATCGGACGCCCCCCAAGACTCACCCTGGATCATTATATCGATATTTTTGTTTTTTATATTTAAACTACTTTACACCTTTCAAAAATACTGCGCGAAATTCAGGAGGCTTTTTGTATTATCGGGAAAACTCCCGTGAAAATTAAAAGCATCGGACGCTCCCATAAGACTGACCAAAAATTATAATATCAATATTTTTGGGGTTTTTCTTATATTTGGACCATTTCACATTTTTCAAAAATTCTGAACAAAATTCAGGAGGCTCTCTTATGTTATTAGAAAAATTTCCCTGAAATTTATTTGAAATAAGCAGGGAGTTGCAGGAATGGCCTGTTGGGTTAACCGTTTTATTATTATTTTTTTCTTTACCCGTACCGATTTATGTTGAATATAAAGTTAAATAAATATTATTATAAGTAAATAATTAATAAAACAAAATAATTTTTAGTATTATATTTATAGTCCAGTAAATAAAGGGACAAAGCTGTAAATAAATCTGTACAGTTTTCCCTTGTAGCGTAATTCTTAGGTCTTCGGGGATGCTTTTGAGCGAAAAAAAGTTTTAATCAACATTAACAGGTGAGAAAGGGCTAAAAATGGCCACTCGAGACCCGAAAAATGGGTTTTCCGCTAATATCTGCTAAAATATGCGAATTGGGAATTTTTATTTAGATAAACAATGAAGACCACCTTGTAGTCTACAAAAATGATTCTTATAATTTTTTTCGAAAAATCAATAGTTTTCGAAATAACGGGACCTAAAAGTCCCCTCATTTCAGCTGCCGCTCTACCACTAGAACGCCGCTATCTTCATGGATTCACTTATAAGGGGGCGGACGAATTGTTCCATTCCTCGGGCAATAATATACATTTTTTAATCATTCAAAGTTAATCGAAATGGGAAAACCCGTACCTATCATTGTATATGAGTTTGGGTCCATTCTGATTTTTGTAGAATATTAAAAAAAGCGATGAAAGTTTTTTTTACAATATTTTGAGAGTATCTCATTAATTTATTGATATTTTTGAAAAAATGGTTTGTTATTAACATTTTTTTAATTATGAGACCTTAGCAAGTGTTCAATGATCGTAGAAAATTTCCTTCACCATCTTTCTTGCGTTTTGATAAAAAATTGTTTTGCCCATCTTTATTTTCATCCGTTTAGCCACATCTATCCAGTGTGAAATGTTATGGATTTTTCGACGGCCGTTTTTGCGAAAAATATTGGTGTTGCGAAAAAAATGGTAAGGATCATTCTTGTAGATTTTGAGGTAATCTTCATTTTTTTTCTATACAAAAATTCTCTAATTCGCATATTTTGGCAGATATTCGCGGGAAACTCATTTTTGGGACTTTGGGGGGCCATTTTCAGGGGGTTCCCACGTCGGAATCGTGATAAACTTTTTCTCGCTCGAAAGCATCCGCAAAGACCTAAGAATCGCGCCACAAATGATAACTGTACGGATTTATTTACAGCTTTTGGTACTTTTAGGTCTTCAGTTATTGGACTATATATGCATAAAAGTGATAAAAAAAATTTACAGAAATCCGTATCAAGCGTCAATGGATCTGTAATAATGATTGATATGAATGTAAATACATGCTGAGGTTATGATGACATATGATAGAAAAATAGATACACATACGGCCGAGTGATGATCGCGTTGTTAAATTTAGCAATTGTTAAAAGTTAACAACGGTTTAGAATGTTTAACAAAACGTCATTGTCAGTGTTATTCAATGATTTTAGTAGGCAACTGTCAAAATCTGACGTCTGCGGGCAGCAGGTTCCATAGCTTGACACTCTAGGAATAAAGGAACGAAGAAAGCGGGAAGTTCGGGGCCTCTCTAACTGAACTGTAAAAGGATGCATAAAAGTTGCACTACGTGTTGCTCTGTTGGGAGCTGCCAGAGAAGAAAATACTGGCCAATTCCTCTGAGCAGAAGCCGTGAAAATACCTATAGAAGAGCGACAGATCCCCTACAGCTCGACGATGGGCAAGAAGAGGAAGCCTTTCTGTGAGCGTTGGATCATTAATAAGACGAACAGCTCTTTGAATGGAGTCCAGAAGGCTAAGTGTTGTGGGGGGGACGCCATTCCCCAGACATGAGAACAATATTCCAAAGAGGGTCTGATTTGGGATACATACAGAGTGTACAGATTGGAAGAAGAGAAATTTTTTCTGGCTCGAAAGAGAAATCAATCTTTTTTGAAGCTGCCGAAGCTATGGATGAAATGTGTTTGTGCCAGTTAAGGTTATTCTCAAAAGTAACGCCGACTAGATTAAACGACTCTTGTTCTGCAGAACTTGGCCGCTCATTTGTAAGGGATGAGCATTCGCAGACTTTTTTCGCGCCCTGGAACTGACTGTGTTTTTGAGGCATTAAACTGAACACGATTTTTGGCGCCCCAATCCAAGATAAGTTTGAGGTCTTGTGAAAAGATTTTCTGCATTGACCTGCGCTTGTTTTCAAAATCAGAATTACACGGTGGCTTAAGAAATTGAATACTAGAGTGGAGGGTACTATCGTCAGCAAAACTTTTGAATGGGATTGATTGTGGAAGAGAGAAGATCGTTAATGTGTAGAAGAAACAGCGTGGGTGCAGCCCTGAGCCCTGGGGCACCCCAGCATTAATTTGGTAGAAGCTGGAGGAATGACCATCTACACTAACTGATATACGTCGATTAGAAAGGAAACTGGAAAGCCAAGAGCAAAGCTTGGTGAAAGACCGTAAGAAGGAAGTTTGTTAAGAAGCCCATCATATGGCAGACCTGACCCAAAGCTTTGGATATGTCAAGAGCAACGATCTGGGATTCCCCAAAGAAACTCAAGGGACTTGTTCCAGTTGTGTGAGACAAAGGAAAGATCAGCTGTGGATCTACTGTGACGGAATCCATATTGTCTATCATGTAAGATCTTATGTTTTTCCAGATACTTTAAAATTTGGGAATTAATGAATTTTTCCATTACCTTGCAAACAACTGAAAGAAGAGATATAGGTCTATAGTTAGAAGGGAGACTTTTGGATCCTTTTTGGGGACAGGTTCACACGTGCAGCTTTCCAACTCCCCGGGAAAATGCCCGTGTCGTAAGAGAATCGAAAGAGGCGAGTTAAGATGGGTGCAAGCTCGGGAGCACATTTTTTTAAGACGATTGCTGGTATGCCATCCAGCCCAGACGTTTTTTTAGAAATTAAGAGAAGAAAGAATACGCTTGATCTTTAAAAATTATATCGGACATTTTATGAGAAACAGGGACAACTGTTGGAAGAGGAAGATTAATAGGAGGATCAAGCGTAGAATTGGCAGCAAATTGTTTGGCAAATAGTTTGGCTTTCCTTTGGAGGTAGAGACAATTCCTTTTCAGAGATTAGGGGTGGAAAAGAATTTTTGCAAAAGTTCTGACTAATATTTTTGGCAAAGGACCAAAAGCTTTACTGCCATTTGAGCAAGAGAGAACTTTTTTTTTTTTTCGATTGTTAAAACGGTCTTTTGCATCTGAGATGGTCTGATTATACTGATTTCTTGCTTCGATGCTAGCCTGTCGATTTTCGGGGTTTTGAAGAAACTTTTTGTGGGCTTAATTTTTTAAAAGTCTGGCTTTGTCACAGGATTTAGAAAACCACGGTTTGTGATTTGAAGTTATGGGGTTCTTTTTAGTGTGGGGAATATAGGTCTCAATGCCTAGTTGAATTGTTTCGGTAATTTGTTTACATATTTCTGAAGGATCGTAAGTAGAAAAGCAGGTAGGATTCCAAGGGTAGCTGGCAAAGAAATCTCTTAGACCATCCCAGTCGG
This sequence comes from Listronotus oregonensis, assembly GCA_019359885.1. Taxonomy (NCBI): domain Eukaryota; kingdom Metazoa; phylum Arthropoda; class Insecta; order Coleoptera; family Curculionidae; genus Listronotus; species Listronotus oregonensis. Next base: position 21,460 of record JAHBCN010006847.1, read on the forward strand.
CCGAATTGTAGTGCCAGACTTTTCGTGGCGGCATGCCTTCAGTTGCCTCAGTATGTGTGGAGTATGATACGGTGCCCAAAACATTGTCAGAGCGACCAAAGGGACCAGTTACTGATGCTTGGTAGAGTTCGCGGGGTGGAAGTAAAAAAAAGATCTAGGGAGTTAGAATTACGGGTGGGAACCCTAGAAAAGTAGGTAGGTTCCATAATTAAATTGGGGAGCGAGTTGATGATTGCGAAATTTTCGGCTGCTCTGCCTTGTGTATCAGTTTTTGTGGAGCCTAGCAATTATTATAACATTAAAATCCCGAGGATGATTACTTCCCAATGGAAACTGGGGAAAAAAATTGTCGATCTTTATTGGGAAATCAAAAAAACTCGTTGTAGGGAATTGTCAGACGGGGGCCGGTATATTTTGTTAAACATTCCAAACCGTTGTTAACTTTTAACAATTGCTAAGTCCATTGCTAAATTTAACAACGCGATCATCACTCGGCCGATAGGCCTTTATGTTAAAAGCGCACGCACTTAGAGCAAGACACTACTGTATCTCCAGACTTGTAAAATTTGCAGTTGGTAATTTATAAAACTTGAGACACTAGAATTTTTTTGTTGATTAAATTTCATTTTGTATAATAATTTTAAACATATTCTTAATGATGAAAAAAAATATTTTATTCATCTTAATATATTTTTTTAACGCAAATGCATTTTTTAAAGCAATTTCGCCGCCCCAGGTAAAATTTGCCGCCCTGAGCATTAGCCCCGACTGCCCCTAATGTAAATCCGCTAGTGACTGTTCCTGTGATCGTAAAATAGGGTTATTAAAAATATTAACATTCTGACAAAAAAATCTAATTTATCAGACACTGTTCTACAGTACAAACAGCCAATTTTCCATAAAAACATTGCTTGCACCAAAAGTTTAAATTTTATCTTTTCTTGTATTTTTACACTAAACAATACCACAAAAAAACTGAAGAAGGTGTGAAAAAGTGAAACACACGACTGCTGACTCGTTCATCATTTCAAATGCAAATTATGTTCTAAAGTTGGTAAAACGATTCAAAAACAATCAAAAAGGAAACACAAAAATAAACGAAAGTGTCTACATGGGATATCATATTCCCATATCATCACGTTTACTTTCTATTTTAGCCTCGATTATACGCAACCAGATTACCGTTTTTGTTGTATAAACCAGACTATACCGTTTTCAAGGCCTGCTAATTAAGAAAACAGAAAATTTTAAATGTCTGTCTATTGTCATCAACATTTTTTTTTCAAGTGTTTGGATTATACAGTGACGACCATTAAATCTTGGGCAAAAAAATGGTCAAATTTTGACTTTTTTGCCAATTTTTGTAAATCGCTCTTTTTTACCTTGTTTTACTTTATATTACTATAAATAAATAAAGCAAAAGGTAAAAGAAAATATTTATATTTTATAAAAACTAACAAATTAATAATTTAATTAACAATTTAATAAATTCAAACAAACTTGAATATCCTTTAAAACAAATTTAATATTTTATTGCGGCCCCTTTTTTTTCCAAGACAGAATTTAGCCTTTGAGGCATCGAACGGACCAAAGCCCGGGCGTAGTACGGATTTCCTCGTAACTCATTCCACGCCTCTAAAATTTTATCCTTAAGTTTGTTTACATTTTGCGGCCTAAACTCATTTTCCCTATTTTTAACTAATAAGCCCCAAACATTTTCCAGGGTAAAACCCTGATACGCTGCTCTTCCATCCATTCATCGACTTGCCGGGCCGTATGAACGGGACACTTATCTTGCTAAAAGATAAAATTTCTGTCCGGAAATCAATTCAGTACAGAAGGAAGAATGATATTCTGTAGTAGATCTATATATACCTCCGCATTGAACCTCCCTTCGATAAAATAACCTACACCAAGTCCTTGTGCACTTAGCCACCCCCAAACATTTACACTACTTCTGTCCTTTTGGGTATATTTTTCCTCAAATCGTGTTCCTTGAGGCCTGTATACCTTAAGTATCCCATTGTAGCACGACTGAAACACTTTTTCATCGGTGAATATTATATTTTTCAAAAAATCGGAGGTTCCAAGTAAAATTGTAGAGCAAATCCAATGCGTTGTTCTTTATTTGCATTTGTTAAAAACGGTTTTAAGGTTGCCAGGTGGCAGCGCAATTCGGATATTTGCCTTATTCTTCGCCGTGCCGTTCTAACCAATGCCGATGCTGGGAAATTGCTTTCCGTTTTTGCTGTAACTACAGATTTAAATGGTTGGTTTCTCAAAACATTGACTAAATTATAGTCTTTTTCTTGCTTCGATTGTGGCGACCACTTCCAGCTCTTCTCTCAAAGGAGTGTGTTTTCTGCCTTTTTTTTAACAAAATGAATAGTACTCTTTGGGAGGTTAAGCCACATCCCTTTCTGGCCAACCTTTCTGCCCAATATAATGAATAATTAATACTTTTTGATCCTAAGATAAGTTTGGCATTTTAAAAAATATTTTTAGACACAGACAACGGACACCTGTTTCTGTTTTAGGTTTTTCAGCAGGTATTAATCAAGGAAGTTTAAAGGTATATGGAAGCCCAATGGTATGGCCCATTCGATCAAAAAATGTCCAGCCCAGTATGAAAATAACTGTCAGAGTTGGCCCCGCCGATTTTGCGCAATAACGAAATTCCACGAAATAATTTAATGTGTTGCCTACTTACACACTGATAAATCAGTGTGTAGTTAGGCAACACATTATACTTTTATGAAAGCCGTATTAGTTTCGATTGTTTTGCTTTGTGTGATTATATTTTGTGGTTGCAGAAGTTTTTTGGATTGATAAAAACTTTCTTATTTTAGTGATTAGTGTTTATTAAATTGTGACTATAATTTTGTGTTTATTGTTTGTTACTTATAATATCGTAACAAAATGACTAGAGGTTGTATGGTTTTGTCTTGAAAATCTAAGGGTAACATACCCGGCATTTTTTTACTTTAGGTAAGTATTTAAATTAGGTGCTTCTTATGAGACGTAACGATAGGCAACCGAATAAATAATAATATATCAATTATGAATAATAGAAAATGAAAATTTCATAGAAAATAGCAGTGAGAAAAGTAAGGCAATCCTAACTATCTTTTAGATGATTTTCACAATGTTTGTGTATTTCTGTGGATTATTAAAAAGAAATAAGGTTTACATTTAGGTACTTTTATTTCATTTAATAATTTAGTACATTCTTTTAAAGGATCAAAATTATTAATTACTGGGCAGACCAGGCAAATTTTAATATATACAGGTCCCTCTAATTCAATAAAAAGAAGTACAATTTTATGTTAAAGTTCATTTTTGCTTTTTCTGTATTTGTTTAAAAAGAAATTAGATTTTTGATTTCTTAAACTTACATTATCAACTTTTTAAGCTCGACATACGGTAGACACATAATATTTAACGGTTACTGTTACAATGGATACCTAGGTACCAAAGGTTACTAAACATTTTTAACCACTGTTATTCTGTCTCATGAATGTTTGTTATTGGTGAAAAGCATATGCCTAAAAAGCAGTTATAAAAATTTTCACTTTTTAATGTACAACCACAATCTTAGGATTAGATTAAACTCATTTACACTATCTTGCCCTTATTTTATCACAAAATTGGTGATAAGTACATGAAACTATCATACAATGTTTGAAATGTTGTGTCTTTTTATTTATTTACAAAGATTTTTGGTAAAAATACAAAACTCCCAAAAATACCGACCATTTAAATAGAAGGCTGTAAAGTGGCGCCATCTATTTTTTCCATATATATCAGATGATATAAAATCCAATATTACCAATAATTTAAATATTCATGGTAGTATCGTTTAATAACCAACAATTTTGTGCAAAAAATAAAAAAAAACAGTGGATTCTTGAATTTGACATTTGATGATGTCAACTTTATAGATAGTAACAAAGAATTATGGAAGTCCGGCTCTGACCTACTATTCATTGCGCAAACTCCGCGGGCCAATCCCCGAACAGGGGTCTCCAAACTTTCAGCCTTAGGGCCATACTGATTACCCAGTAAGTTCCGAGGGCCAAAACCATATTATCATTGTTGCCGGTGGTAAGAAGTGAAATAGTCCACTGATGAAAAAAAAGTCCGAAAAAGTACACAACGTTTAAAAAGGCTGCAAATCGGACTAAAGTCCGCAAAACGGCAACACTGCATATTATTAATTTTCCTGTCATTATCTGTAATTTCTAGATTAGTCGTAGAGTGATCATGAGGAGTAACGTGACACGACATCTGGTGGACACAAGCGGAAATAGGAAATATACCTTCTATCGCTAACAGATGGCGCTAATAGCACGTACAGAATAATTCGTTGGTTCGAGAAAGTTCTGGTGTCTTCCACTCACTTCTAGATGGCAATTGGAATATATAAAAGGCTAGTGGCGAACCACAAGTCAGTTCCTATGACACTGTTGTTAAATAAAATATTGCATACCTCCTTAAAACGTGTTTGTGCGTGTTTAAGTTTAAGACATCTTTATAACAGTATTTTGATTTGAATTGTTGCTTTGGTGTGAATTAGTAGTATGGAAAAGAAGCGAAAATTGATAGTGAATGCAGAAAATTCAAAGATCAGTGGAACATTCAGTATTTCGTAATTGAGTCCAGTAACAAGGCGCTATGTTTGATTTGCAATGAAAGCATAGCCGTTCTCAAAGAATATAACATTAAACGTCATTATGAAACAAAACATTTTCAAAATTACTCAAAATATACAGGAAGTTTCGCGGACAGAAAAATTCGAAGCTATGCAGCGGATTGAAATCGCAGCAATCTTCATTTACAAAACTCAAAACTGAACAAGAGGCTGCAACTCGTGCCAGCTTTCTGTGGCTCTTGAAATGAAAACGTGGAAAACCATTCACCGATGGAGAAATGATCAAAGAATGCATAATTGCAGTAGCCGAAGAAATGTGCCCTGAAAAGGTAAATTTATTAAAAAACTGTCAGTATGTCAGCAAACACTGTGGCTCGAAGGGTAGAAAACATCGCTGAAAATATATCCTCTCAACTGTTCGACAAAAATGGACATTTTGAGTGGTTTTCTTTGGCCTTGGATGAGTCAACGGGATGACGATACTTGCTCAGGTGTTGATTTATATTCGAGGAGTAGATAAAAGCTATGAAGTGCACGAAGAACTTCTTGATATGTATAGTATTCATGGCACAACTACTGGTACAGATATTTTTAAAGGAGTTGAAATGGCCATTAATCAAAAGAACCTTCGATGGAAAAACTTGAAATGTATTACAACTGATGGAGGCAAAAACATGAGTGGGAAAGATAAAGGAGTGGTCGCTCTTGTGTCAAAGGCTGTAGAAAATGACGGTGGTTCAAAACCATTAGTCTTACATTGTATCATTCATCAACAGTCTTTGTGCGGAAAATGTTTGGATATGTCTGACGTTCTGAAACCAGTCATATCAACTGTTAATTTTATCAGATCTTTTGGGCTGAATCAGACACATTCCGACAATTTATTGAATAGATTGGAGAAACTGACTTACCTTATCATACTGCCGTACGCTTGGCTTAGTTGTGGGAAAGTCCTTCAGCGCTTTTTGAACTTCGAGCAGTGATCGAAATTTTTTTAAATTAAAAGCATCGCCCTCTTACTGAATTACAAAACAACGCATGGCTGTGGAAGTTAGCATTCTATGTTGATTTGACAAACATGTGAACGAACTGAATTTGGGATTGCAAGGAGAAAACCAGCATCTTCCTGATTTATACACTAATATCAAATCATTCCGGAAGAAATTGAGACTGTTTCAATCACAACTACGAAGTAAATGTTTTTCACATTTTAAACATGTGAAATATTCAGCCACACTACTGAGACTGAGTTTCTATCGATTTTGCAATCGAAACTTTGAGTGTTTGAAGATAAATTTTGATACTCGTTTCTCGGACTTTGATGCCATTGCGAATCAAATTAAGATTTTTCAGAATCCTTTTGATACTGACATTGAAACCCTAGCCCCGGAACTTCAAATGGAAATGATTGATCTACAATGCAGTGATATAATTAAGAACAAATATCAAAACTCATCTTTGTTGGAATTTTATAAGAGTCTTCCACTGACACAATTTGATAATTTGCATAAATTTGCTCGTGGTCTGTTTTCTGTTTTTGGTACTACTTATTTGTGTGAGAAAACCTCCAAAATGAAGTACACAAAAAATGTTTACAGATCGAAATTAACTGATGAGCATCTTAAATCTCTTAATAATTGGTACAAGTAAAATTAGTCCACAACTACAAACTATTGTCAGTGGAAAATCTCAATTACATAAATCTCATTAGTATTTCATATGTCATTATGTTTGTTATAAGTTATGTGATTATTTAAAATGTATAAAATTTCTCACAAAATAATTTAAAAAATAATTCCCTTAAAAATGTATATCAACTAATAAAGCTAATAAAGATACTTGTTTAAACATTGCCGATAATCACTTGATCATCTCCTTTCAAACCGTCTGGTTTTCCTGAAACCACCATGTGTTTTATACTAGAGGATGCAAGAATAAGCAGCAATGGTAAAAGTTTTAGAAACCACCAACTAACAAATAAAGATTGGTGCGAGATGAGTTTCAAATGCCTATTCCAATATTATCTTTATGACAGTCCACGAAGGTTTGATGTCCGAGTACTAGGATACCGTGGGTGCCGGGTTTTCGATGTCTAACGCATTTTCCCCAGTTTAATCAACGTTATCCAAGCAATAAAACAGGCAGTTATTGCATTCACAGCACCTTTTAGATAATGCGGTGTACCACCACGGCTGTTATTTAAATAGCATGTAAAAAAATTCTACTACCTCTTTATAAATTTCCTTCCCTTCTTTGTGGCACGAAAGTGCCGCTTTTTCTCCAGAGAGGCAAATTACTTGCCTCCTTTTTTAAAAAGGAAAAAAGAATATTGGCAAAACAATTTTTTTTTTACTTTGATTATCCTCATCCAGTTTTGAAAAACAGTCAGTAGTAAAATTGGCGATTTTCAAAATCGAATATCTCAAAGATCACTTGACTATTTTTAATTTTTCACAGTAATTTAATACTTGGAATTAAAATACCCAAAATTTTGTACCTTTTATGGAAGAGCCGAAGTTATGCAGGGGGAAAAATAGGTTGAACATTTCGTGTAAAAGAACTATTCGTGCTGAAAACAGGGAACAAGAAAACTCCAAAAAGGAGGGAAATTTCTGGGTTTTTCCCCCTTCAAAACCCATTACATAAAAAAACAATGGAAAAATCAAACATTTTAAAAATTGCCTTTATGCTCTTGTTGAAAACGAAAATCCAAAGTTTTTTCCCCAATCTGGGCCCCCTTTTAAAACCTTTTTTTTTTTTTCCCCTTGTCCCCCCCAATAAAAAAAAATCTCTGGGGAAAAAATTTTGGAACGATCGAAGAAATTATAGCTGCAGTCAAATGCCAATTTGCGGACAAGGTAGAAGAATATTTTAAGAATGAATTAATTAAAAATTTTTCAAACAAATTTACAATAAATATTTTAAGTTTTGATTCTATAAACGCATGAAAACTTCCAAGAGGCACAAAAAGTCCATTTTAAAATGTTTTTTCCATTTTATTTATGCCACGTTTAATCAAAAATTGTAAAGAATCGCTTACTGCTTCATTATGGAAGTATTTTGGTAAAAATTAATTAAAATATATTTTTTCCTGATTCTATTTAATTAATTTTTGTAGGTAAATGAATTATGGTAATATGACATTTTAAGTTGATATAATTTTTACAAAAAATATTTTTTAAAACTACCCTTTTTTTAAGATGCGCTTTTTGGGTTTGCGTTTTGGAAAAAAAAAATTGAGCAAAATTTTAAATATTTATTTGTTATGATATTTTATAGTTTAAAGAATAAGGACACTAAAATAATTCTTAGTTAATTTTGATACTCTGTGCATGTTATTTTAGCTAAAAGTAATTAACGAGAAAAATCTTTTGTTTTGTAACAAAAAGATAAGAATGTTTGTTAATTTATTATTTTTGTGCTTTATAATGAGGTTTTTACCAGCACCTTATTTTTAACATTTTATTATACGTTGCATTTCGATTGGCAGAGAGGTCAACGCACATTCCAAACATATTGTTATGTTAATTTTGGTTTGTTTCTGAATATGGCATTATTATTTTGAAGACTTTTTAAAACACAAAATATTAAACTTGTTATTAAGAAAACAATGTACTTGCCACAAAAATTCTAGACACAAAAAAACAACTGAGTAAGTAAAACACTATTTTTGTAATAAAATTATAATAATTCTTGTGCTTTTAGATTATGACGTCAACATAACTACCCAAAAAATTAAAAATAAATATTAAATTTGTCCTACTCTTTAATGAGTTTATGCTGATCTAAAATGTTTTTCCTTTTATTTCAGTGACAAAGCCTTTAACTTAACAAAATACTAAAGAAATGTTTGATTCCCAATACGAAAAATAACCGTTTAGAAGTAAAAACATTAAAATTAATATTTGGTGATTTAAAAAAGCTCATATTTTGGTTTTATTGAAACTAAATTATTAATATAAATTTTATTAATAAAAATACATAACGAAAAAACATAACGTTTTAAAAATACATATATATATATATATATATAATATATATATATAATTATATATATATATATATATATATATATATATATATATATATATATATATATATATATATATATATATATATATATATATATATATATATATATATATATATATATATATATATATAATATAACATATGATCAATTTTTTATAATCTATGGGTACAAAAAAATGATCACAATAATAATTACTATCATGCCGTTACAGAAATCGAAAGTCGCAAGAATGTACCAAAAAAGTCACGTAATATACCGCGCCGCTTTTATTACTCTTGCAGCTCTTAGCAATATATTTTTAAATTTAAATAAAGAAATAATAAGAACTATACTCACCCTTACTTAAAACACCCAAAATCACTAAACCAAAAACCACAGATCCCCGCATTTTTCCAAATTTTCGTGTCTTTACGCCACATAAAATAATTTTTACTGCTGGCTGGCACTGCACAGCAGGATATCTTGTTTCTGCCGAAGGAGGTTGGACGTATGGTCGTCTGTTCACACTTTCTTTTTGTTGGTTAGTTGGTTTCTGATGTCGTTTAAAATACCTGGGTTAAGTGAAAAGTTTAAGTAATCGTTTCTTTTAGAATAATGGATAACACTGATAAATATTCAACTGCAACAGAAAAACGTCGCGGATGTAAATGGTTCGGTTTCAACAAGGTCGAGTGTTTTTTTTTATTAAAACAGTACACTTATTTTGTCAGAAAATGTCTTTTTTAATGAGTTACACACACGCACTTAAAATATTAGAATTACCTTATTGTTATTAGTAAACATGACACCAAATTATAATTTCTTAATAATTTTTATTTAATTTTTATGTGTATTCTGTTAGATGTCGTATAATTAACAGTTTTCGAGATTAATGGACGACTGCGCTAAATGAATGAAGTAAATTATAAAATGATATTTATTTAAAAAGAACATTGCTTTTGGATAAAGTTTTGTAAGTATTGTACAAACGAGTAGCTTTCTTAGTAAAAGAGTTATCTGACATTTTAAATTTTATTTGGTCTATTTATGCAATGATATTTTAAGTACAGTAACGGCCATTAAATCTTGGGCAATTCTTTTTCCCTTTCGTAAAATAGGCTTATGCCACCTTCTACTGAATATAAATACCTGTTGAAAAACCTTATAAAGAAACAGGTCCGTTGTCAGTGTCTAAAATATTTTTTAAAATGCCAAACTTAACTTTGGATCAAAAAGTATTAATTATTCATTAGATTAAGCAGAGAGGTTGGCCAGAAAGGGATGTGGCGAAAGAGCTTAACATCCCAAAGAGTACTATTTATTTTGTTAAAAAATGGCAGGAAACACACTCCTTTGTGAGAAGAGCTGGAAGTGGTCGCCCCAAACTATCAAATCAAGAACAAGACAATAATTTAGTTAATGTTTTGAGAAACCAACCATTTACATCTGTAGTTACAGCAAAAACGGAAAGCAATTTCCCAGCATCGGTTAGAACGGCACGGCGAAGAATAAGGCAAATATTCGAATTGCGTTAAAAAGTGTTTCAGTCGTGCTACAATGGGATACTTAAGGTATACAGGCCTCAAAGAACACGATTTGATGAAAAATATACCCAAAAGGACAGAAGTAGTGGGCGATTTTCGGCAAATGTTTGGGGGTGGCTGAATGCATAAGGACTTGGTGTATGTTATTTTATCGAAGGAAGGTTCAATGCAAAGGTATATATAGATCTACTACAGAATATCATGCTTCCTTTTGTGCTGGATCGATTTCCGGACAGAAATTTTATCTTTTAGCAAGATAAGTGTCCCGTTCATACATTTATTTTACGTACGTACGAGATTACATAAAAATATTTTCTTACGTCAAAATATTTTAGAAATTAAAATTAATATAAATAAAGCAAACATATACTTGACTAAACAAAATTCAGGCCTTAAAAAAATAATTACCTACTCTTTTTTCAGAAATGTGACTGTGTTTTGTGTTTGCCGAGGGAAGTGATTCTTAAACAATGCCAAGAAAGTGTAAAAATGGTCCTGACAAGTTCTGTTACATTTGTGGTGAAATTAATTTTATAGCTTAACAAAGAAATTTAAGACCATTAATAACAAAATTTTATGAAAGTTATTTTGGTTTTCCTTTGGCAGGAAGACAAAGTGTGGGTTCTTCACATCTGTTGTGTTCTATGCGTAGAACTTCTTACAGGATGAACAAAAAGATCTTGATCTATGCCTTTCGAAAATCCGATTATGTGGATGGAACCGACAGATTATTCATTAAATTGTTATCTTTGTCTTTATTTACACTTGTTTAAACAACAGGGAGAACTAAAAGGATGAATTTTATTGCAAAATAAAGAACTTTAAAGCTTTTTGAATGTTTTAGGAATGCAACATAAAATAGAAGAGTGGCGTTTATTTAATGATGCTTTAAAAACAAATTTAAAGGCTGTTCTATTACATAATGGTAATAAACTTTCCTTCATACCGGTAGGTCATGGTGCTAACATGAAAGAATCTTATAAAACTATAGAATTCTTTTGGAAAAGATTTAATATGTCGAACATAAAGGGACAATTTGCGGAGATTTAAAAGTTGTTGCCCTTTTTTTGTTAACCAAGTGAGTGGTCTACAGTGTGGTTCATTAATTGTGCAACAAATGAGAAACTTTATTATTTGTAACGCGTCAAAAAATTAATTTTACATGAAATTTAGGGTTTAGTCCTGAATATACAGGGTGTCCGGAAATACCTTTCGAATAATTCTTGGGAGGAGTCTACATGTTAAATTATGAAGAAAAGTTCATATCAACATAAGTCTGCAAATACGTCATAAGGTTTTTATGGCTATTCACAGATGACCCATGGATATTGGTCTTATTTTATATCTCCGAAACAGCAAAATAAAACACCACATTCGGAAAACCAATACTCACGACTGAAAGTAAATGGGACTGATTAATATCCTCACTATCCGTTCCGCTTTCGACTTGTCTCAGCGTGTCCGTCAAAAATATGTAAGCAATTAATTCGGAACGGAAGGTGTGCGTAGGTGCATTTATTTTAATGTAATAATATTTTTTTGCATTTTGTGCAGTAATGCACTATATAACAGACCTTAAAATTAAAAAGTAATAGACGGCATGTATTACTTTAAAAAGACATAATTTAACAAGAAAAAAAACATTATTTTAAACAGTGTGACTATAAAAATTAAAAGAACAACTGTGTAAGTTAGAAAAGGTTATTAGTTTTGACCCCGCTGTATGAACAAACATTTTTTTATATATCACAATTCCTACAGGAACTTCTTGGGTTAGTACCAGTTGGACATTGTTAAATACCCTTTTGGAATTTTTTATTTTATTACCAATGCTTTCTTGGACGTATCCTTCAGCTACGCTTGTGGATCGCCATCCCCCATGTCGTTTGAGAACCTGGTATCAGCACTAATGTCCGCAAGAAAAGTGACATGTTTTCTCAAATAATTACCGGTGTCACTTAAAGCATCCTGAAATTTTAAATATTCCGCGGTTTTTTATGAAACTTTTGCAAAAGTATGAAAGCCAACTGGCTGTACCGTACATTTTCCATAATGATAAAACAGGAAAAATCGATTATGGCTTATTGTTTTGGGTCTTAATAAAAAGTACTGGTAGATTTCATACCCATTGCAGTCTGAGCCCACAGTAAATATACTTTTTTTCTTTGTTTTGGTATTGCGTAACGTTAGAACCAACATTGTTCCGGTATCTTCTATATCTTTAGTTGTTAAACTGTATAATTCTGTACTCCTACATGCTACATTAATACTACTTTATTAACAGAAAGATGTCCTCTGGAGCTTTATTCAGGAAAAGTGGGAGGTTTTCCATTGTCAAAACTTTTGATGTTTTAGATTTATCTTTATCATTTCGGCCTTTTAAGTAACAGTAGCAAGAAGTCAACTCAAATTACGGTACTACGCTTTTAATCATGGAGTATGTAGCCCATAAACTAGAAGCTTTAAGGACTTTAACCAAAAACAATTTAAACAAATATAATCTATGTACAGGGTTATTCATCTTAAAGTAAACAGGGCTTTATTTTTGAGCTTTCCTGTACATTTTTACAAAACAAATATAGATATTTCGTGTATTTATTTCCGTAGAATTTAAGAACCTAATCAGAAAAACATTTGAAACTAAAACAAAAGAGTTACAGCCCGAGTGACGTATTTTTTAAATGCAATACCCCGTTTATTTTTATATTAATAGATGGAGATTTTCACGAGGAATTCGGTGATATAGGGGTTGCTGGGTTTATTTCCGGCAGTTCTGCTGCAATTGTCTAAAAACTGCATCATACTATAAGGACAGTTTCATCTGAAAAAACCTGGCTGCCACAGATCACAGATGCTTATTTGTCAAGGTCAAGAATTTTAAAAATACGTTTATTACTTTTTGAGGTAGTTTTATAATGAGGTTTTTATCAGAAGAATGGCTTTAAATTATAACTCTCTATTATAAATGTGGAGAAAACGCCAGGGAAACATAACGAAGATATGTTGCAAATTTCTACCGAAATATATGAGTAAAAATGGTTTTAAAACTAAAGGTCTTATTTGAAGAAATAAAATCGTTACATATTAGAAAAAGGACTTAAATGAGAAAAGAGAACCGCCATCAAGCTATTCTAAATTATTTTACTTTGTATCCCATGAAGTCAATTACTGATGCAGTTAGAGACTTGAGATATGGACCTGCAAGAAGAAGAGTAACTAATGCAACGTTTCAGAGAACACTGAAATATTTTAAGTATTTTCCATATCGCATTATTCCGGTGCAGTATTTAATCCATGAACAAGATAACGATCCTACCCTGCTTCAAACGATTCTTTGGACAGATGAAGCTACGTTCACTACATCGGGAATGTTTAACCGACGTAATACGCACAGCTGGGTAAGACAAAATCCCAGGAAATTTCAAGAGATTAAATACCAAGGGAGGTCTTCTCATCATATCTGGTGTGGTGTGCTTAACAATAGAATTGTCGGGCCAATATTCTATGAGGGATCCTTAACTGGAGAAAGATATCTCAATCTTTTTAAAAATGATATTGAGGACATTTTAGAAGAATTGCCAAATTGCCAAAATATACGGGGTATTCCACTTAAAAAATACGTCACTCGTGCTGTAACTCTTTTGTTTTTGTTTCAAAGGTTTTTCTGATTAGCTTATTGAAATCTACGGGAAAAAAATACAAAAAATACACGAAATGGCTTTATTTGTTTTTTAACAAAGTACAGGGAAGTTCAACAACTGTTTACTTTAAAATGAATAACCCTGTACAATACTTTAACCATATAAAGCCTACATTTTCGTAAAAATGGGCCGGGATTAGATGTTCGTCAATTCCTTTATACCTCCTGAAGATTCTCCCGCAGAACACTTTCTCATACCTTTCCTTAGATTTCACTGGCAGTAAACTGAAAGAAGCTTTCTGGGCTGCGTTTAGGATATCTTTCGAGTCGTTTTCATAAGCCATTTCGGTAATTATGGTTAAAAAATCGCTCTTCAAAGATGAGTTTATTTGGATGCTGTCAACTGATGTTAATTACAAAAAACAACAGCCTGTTTGTGTTTAGCTTGCCAAGTTACTGAGAGGTCAGACTACTATTTTTTTTGGATTTTCTCAGTAACTATTAATAAAAAAAAATAGGCAATTATCTACAACATGCGAAAAAATAGTATACGCACCTCGTCAGAAAAGTGATTTTACTTAACTCGTTTGGTATTTAAATCCTGGCTTAGCTGGAATTCAAACGTACCATACTTGTCAAGTAGAATTCCACTTTTCTGTACTTGATACGTAATATACTATTTTGTAAACGAAACGGATATCGAAAGAAACGGACACGGAACGTATAATGAAAATCATCCTTTAACGAAATGAAAATATGCTTTGTCAAGTGATTTGAACGGATGCAAAAATGTATAGATAACAAAAAAGAATATTTTTAAAAACAGTAAAATCATTAACCATGACAAATTGCAGTTTTATTATTTTTAGGATTAAATGGTGTTCGTCGTGATTATAAACTCAATTACTGAACACATGTTAACACGCTTATTACCAAATTAAGAATGGAGGCCAGTGACCAGAACCAATTTTATTTGGAATTCAGTGGTACTTTATATGTTCTACGGATCATTGTATCTTCAAAGAATTAATTTGCACAGTTCGACTTAGTAGGTTAGCTGTAACTCCAGGTGTTCGCGGAATAAAAGAAACAATTTGGTTTAGCTAGTAAATTTAAATGATTTTTTTACGAAAGAATAGCCAAGTTAATCACACTTAAAGATATATTACGTGTAAACTATTAACGGTTGTGTTTAATACTTAGGCTAAAAGCAATATTCTTTCAGGTACGAAAAGAAAGCATTTAAAATGGTAGATATTTATAAAAGTAATTTCGTTCTGGCGGCGTTTATGAAAAAAATAATTTGTTTCTCACAAATAACCATTTTTTATTGTTTTTGATGGACACTACCATACCTGTAGGTTTGCTAAGAGAGATAAAAGAAATATCTTTTTTTCCCTTAAATTATTTCTAATTTTAGTAAAATAATGACTATTTTTTGACGAAACAAATATGCTAAAAGAAAAATGCTTTAAAAACAAAAAATAAAGTATAATATAATTTGGCTTTTACTACTGGCGTGCATATACAGGGTGATTCATGAGGAAATGTCAATACTTCAGGTCCGCAAGGCCTTCGTTTCCGAGATACAGACAGGGTGTTGACCACAGAGCTGACATGTGCTTAGAAGTAAATGGTGGAATTTTTAAAAATTATAAAACCTCCCTTATATTTTGCCGAACATAATTTAAGAACAATAATTTTATTAAAAATTAAAATACATATTGTTTAATTATACATTTTGTTTTATTTTTTTTTTTAATTTTCCTATAATAAAATTAGATGCATCGTAATTTTTTTAAATCCAAATATCTCGAAAACGGTTGCTCATATCAACTTTTAACAGCTATACCTTTTTGACCTAGAAATGACAAAACAGTTATTTGAATTACTTAAAAATGTAATACAGGGCTGTACCAAAAAGTTGTAATTGTACAAAATAGTAAAAATACGTGTTGGTGGCTCCCCTACAAGTAAGAATCATAATAAGATTAGATTCGAATTCGTCATACCAAAAAACCCCCGTATACCGATTTTTACTTAAATATTTACATTATTATAGATTTTATTTAAAAAATAGAAAAATTAAATTAAAATTTTAGCACCCTGTATTTCGAAAACGAAGGTCTTGCGCACCCATATTTGTATAGGCTTTTATGTTTATTTTTGGACCCTGACTACGTACCTAAAGTATTGACATTTTTTTATGAATCACCCTGTATAATTAAAAGTAATATGTTTTTTTATATATTTATGTTTTACCTATCTATTATTGATCTATAATACCTTAGAAACGGAATATGTTATGATAGCAATAATACCTGCTATCACACCTAGGGCATTATAAGCGGGCATTATGATAATGCCCGCTTATAATGCCCTAATCCTTAATATGGAAATTTTATTGCTTATCCAATTTTATTTCTCTCACAATAAAGATCAAGTTTATACAAAAAATAATTTTTTCTTTAAACAATACTAAAAATTAAACTTTATTTCCAAAATAAAAATTACAATTTTGAAATGCCCCGGAAAATGTAGCTGATCCCACTATAGAATGGTCGGTGTTTTTTGTGATGGTAGCAGCGGTGGTAGCACTAACGCTATTTTGTATAGAAGAACAGTCCATTAAAGAATTTTCAATAGTCGATATGGAATTAACCTCGGAATTAACTGAATTGGCAATCATTTTGGCTACTTTGTTTTTGGATGAAATACTTTCTTCTATATATCCTTCGGCTACTGAAGAGCTTTTCCATTTCCCATGTTGTTTTAGCGTTTCAAACGAAGCACCTGCCTCAACAAGTAAAGTTGACGATGTGCGACGCAAACAGTGGCCGGTGTAAGCTTCTGCATTATCCAGTTTTATAAAATTTTCGATCAATGTTGGGACGCTTCCTATGGTATTTTTTCCAATGGGTTGTACTGTACATCGACCCTTTCTATAGGTAAGAAAGAATCTTTGCTCCTTTATTTCAGCTGGTCTTAATGTTGTGTACTTTTTGATTAAATTTAAAGCGCCTAAATCTTCTTCAATTATAGTAAAACTTTTTGAAGTTGAAGTTTTAGTTTCTGGTACCTTTATAACCAAGACTGTTCCTCTATCTTCAATGTCATCAATGGTCATTTTGACCAACTCATCTCGTCTTAAACCTCCAAAAACACCCATTACCAATATGACTTTGTGTACCAAGTAGATATCATCAGGAGCCTTCTTAATAAATTTTAATATTTGTTCTCCTTCCAAAACTTTAGACTTCTTCGGGACGTATCCTTTCGACTTAACTTTTAAAAAAGATATGAGACGATGGTATTGCGAAATGTCTATATTTTCATAGACCATCAACGTAGACCTTAGGGTGGAATTTTTCCGACTAAAAATAATAAAGTTTGTTAAACATATGTATTAAAATAAAATCAATAACTTACCAGTTCCTGGAAATATGCCATTAAAACGTTTTCGGTTATTTGAAGAATTGCGTTCGCATCTTTCCAAATACCAAATATGCCATACTCCCGATAATACTGTTGCCTTGATTTAACTGGCAAAAGATTTTCGGTCGCTTTTATGGCCTTTTCTCTTATATTTTGTGGAATTTCTTCCATTTTGAGCAAAACGTTAAATAAGAAATGCCAACTGACTAACTGACAGAAACATCAAAGTCAAACTTAACACCAGTCATTATCTACTTACGTATACAGGTACAGGTGCAACTTATTTTTTATATTGCGAATAAATAATGTAATTAGTCATTGAAAAACTCTTTTTGGGTAAAAATAAAGCATTGTATGCACCACGGGCTTTACGGACATAAGCCCATCAGGTCGAAATCTAGCCCTCGGGAGGCCCTCGGGCTATTTCGACCTTCAGGGCATTATAGTCCCAGTAACGCCCTTGAACATAAATAGCTATTATGTACAGGTCCATTCTACGGGGACTAAATAGGACAGTCTATATTTTGTAGGACTTACTTTTAATACATATTGGTAGAAGTGAAACACATAATTAAATTGGTTATGTTGTTACTAAAAATGTGCGCGAAATTATTTTAATTAAAACATATCAAGAAAAATGGGACGCTTCTAAAAATTAAACCAATGAATTGGGTGTCCCATCAGTAAAATGTTAATATTGTATTGTATTTCCTTTGTTTTATTTAAATTATTTTCTTTTGGACTTTTTTTAAGTGTAAGGAAAGCCACAAATATGGCCACATTTTTGGTCCTCGTTGGGTGACTCTATACAGGGTGGCGCATTTTGTTTGTATTTACGGGGTATGGAGAAAACCGTAAGAGATAGAGCAATTCTGTTTGTATATTCTTAAAGTGCAATATTTTGTAGATTTGACAATTGTTTAGAATCTCGGCTCCACCTATTTTTGAGCATAAAAATTATAAAATCAACATATCTTTTTTTCAAAATATCTTATTTTTTGGCGAATTCCTGATACTGACCACTAAATAGTCTAAAATTAATATTTTTTTAATTAGTTTTTCCAATTTGAATATTAACGAAAATTTTGCCTCGAACGAAAATTATTGTCAATAAAATACATCCATTTAAGTCTAAGTTTAAGTAAGTAACAATTACTACTGATTTGTTTCATATTCTACGTGTAAAGATAAATTAAAAAAATATATAAATATTAATTTTGGATTTTTCAAATATTTTTTCATTTTTTTTTAATCGAAAAATTAACCTGTTGGATTTTTTAAAAATATTTTATTTTTGATAAACATTAAAAATGAAAATATTTGACAACTGAAAAAAATATTTAATGTTGATTTTACATCCCAAAAAAGTAAAGCCACTCATCTAAACAATTACCGTAGATTTTTACGTAGATTCCAGTGACGTACTGATTTTTTTACCATTTAAGCTTTTAAAGTTATTACGGGGGAGTGGTATTTATCCCCCGACCAATCAGCACACAGACGACTAGGTACTAGACTTAGCCGAGCATAAACGACCGTCTAAGTATTTGATTTGTTCCACTGTTCAACCACAGACAAGCGGTAAAGCTGCCTCTGGTAGGTTTATGCTCGGAAGTACTTACGGTTTTCACAGCAGTGACTGCTACCTAGAAGTAACTCTTGTATTTTTAATGGCAAACTTTTGGGTTATTTTAACATGTTTACTCTTTCAAAAAATATAATAATGGTATTAATTTGTGAAAATGGCAAAGGTATTTTAACTTTAAATTATTCATTTTAAAATTTCCCAGTCGCTATTTTGATATTTCCAAAACACGATGTAATGAAGGCAAATTAAAAAAATATATATTATTAGGTAGCAATTATTTTACTAACAAATACATTAATGTGGGTTCGATAAGTTTTTTTTCCATTTGTCTAAATTAACTCTATCGTAGGTGGGCCCATACTTTGTACTTAGTGCATTAAAACACCCTTTTTACAGGTTTTTTGATATTTCTTCAAATAATGCCATTTATAAACATTAAAAAAAAATAAATTACCAGATAACAGGTGTCATTTTTAGGAGAGACTCTGCATGATTTTTTACCGAATTTAAAGCACAAACAGATGTCAAACTAAAAATTTACTTAAACTTTATATTAAAAAAAATCTATATTATACGAAAGCTGTATATTTTTTTAGACGTATGATTTTATCTCAAAAGATCTATTTTCTTTCAGGTAATAAAAAAAAGAAGTATAATGTTTAATTTTTTTTTCAATTTTTTGGTCTCTTTTTTTTCTTTATTATACTTGCAGACCTTCAGTGTTAAAATTTAATCTGAATTATTTTTATTTTTGAAATAACAGCTTTTTTACGTTTATACTTACTTTGGAGAACAGACAAAACCATCGTAATTTTAAATTAATATTAGACAGTAATAATTCCGTCTCGTTTACACAATGATTAGTAATTAACAACTCGGTTTAACAAAACGGCCGACCTCCCACAACACTCGGTATAATTTTGCAGTTTTATTTATTGTCCATATTCACAATGAGGGGAAATTTAAATGTCTTATTAACGATTTGTCATGCATATTATTTAAATTAATTACGTATGCATAACGCGTTTTGTCATCCTGCATGTCGTTCCTAAATTTACTATGCAATTGTCGTTATTATCTTACTCTGTTAATGAGAAATGATAATGCAAAGCAATCACATCTTCTTCATGGTACTTACATCTGGTAAAAAACCAAATCTTGTTAATTTCTTTTTTGTTTTCTGTTCCTCGTTTTTTTTTTGTTTGGTGTGGTTAAGCGCTTTTGTTTCATGTTTTTAATAACTGCACATCATTTTATATTTTCCTTTTTTAACCGATATTATTGCTAAGTTAATTAAATGGTAAATCAAACATTTTTGTTTCCACTTTTCATACTATAAGCGAAATATTATTATTGCAGAAAAAATTGATAAACACTTAAGGAAACCCTGGTTTCTATTTTCTTTTGTATATTTATATCAGAGACAAACAACGAGACGAGCAACTAAATGTAAATAAATTATCCGAGAGAGAGACAGCTGTTATGCTTTCTTTGTCTGTCTTCAAGGAAAGCGAACGCAGATGGCCCAAGGCGGATCCTAGGCATTTCGCAAATTCAAATTACTAATTCTATTCTTTTCCTTGTTTTATTAAAAGGAGGTGGGTAAAGATCAACCATTTTTACCTTCGAGAAAATTTTAAGTTTCGATTTAGGCCATTTTTTACATTTATATTAAGTTGAAGTGTATTTCTACAATAAATTGATAACAAAATATATAGTATTGAGAAAAAATTCAAACTTAGCACATTTATTTTTATTCATTTAAGTGCCCTCTTTTTAATTTCGAAAATTTATTTAGAACTTGATGAGCCAAAATAAATTTCCGATAATAAGTATTTTTAGTTTACTTGTTCAAGTATAAAAATATTAATAATATTATTATTGTGACGAAAAATTGCTAAAAATTTTGCAAAAATAAGGATTTAAAAAAACACTTAAAATGATGAATTCAATAAACATGTCATTTTGAAAGTTTTTCTTGATACTTGCTATTTTTATTTTTTTATCTATTTATTGTTAATGTAAATACAAGACTTAAACTTAATATAAAATTATAATAATAATAATACCTAAACCGCGACTTTCAATTTTCACGATTTGATGGAAAAAATGGTCGATCTTTATCCACATCCTCAGAGTTCAATAAAAAACTACTACTACATTTATTTGGTTTTTAATACATTTTTTACAGACAAAGGAAATTAAATATAAGGAAAAAAATACGGTTTAAATCATTTAAAAAATTTATAAAATTTAAAAATAAAGGTTCCCCCCTTTAAAGGTTTGAAAAGGGTTAATAAAACCCCAAAAAATAAAATATTTTGAGGGACCGGGGGGTTTTTTTTGATTTATTATTTTGGGACAAAGGGCCTTTTTCCCAATTTTAAAGGGGAAACAAAAAAGTTTTGGCCCTTAAAATTTTTAAATTTTAACAAAAAAAATTTTTATAACCCCTTTTTTATTTTACAAATTTTAAATTTGGGGGAAAATTGAAAAAACCAAAAAATGTATTTTAAATTTAAAAAAAACAGCAAAAATTAGGAAATGGGGGATGAACATTTTCCCAGTCTTTTAGGATAAAAAAATCGCAAGAAAAAAAAAAAAAAGTTCGTAATTAAATTTTAAAATTTTTTTTGAACATTTTTCCTAAAATAACATAAAAAAGAAAAATTAAAAAAACCCAAAAAAATTCCAAAAACCAAAAAAAAAATTTGGGGAAAATTTTGGCTCCAAAACCATTTTTTGTGATCAGCAACCCAAAAACTTCGATACCGTTGAAAAAATCCATTGCCCTTGGGGCATGCTAAAATCCGCCAAAATAAATAAAAAAAATAAAACCAAAAAAATAACAAAATAAAAAAAAATAAAAATTAAATTAACAATAACAATATAAAGTTTTACATATTTTCTATATCCCGCCATTATTATTTAGGCACCTTGTTTAATCATTTTCTTATTTATCAATAGCATTTATAATAAAATGGTTTTTCCTTGACTAAATTATTTATGAATTTAAAATTTTTTTTTTTGGGGCCTTTTTAAAAATTTTTTTTTTCCCAAAAAAAAATTTAAAATTATTAAATCGGGGTTTGGAAAATGCCACCCACCACTTCCCAATTCAAAGGGGAAAGATTGTCGAAAAATTGCGGACAACCAAGACATTATGGGGTGGTGCTCCTTTTGCTGCCAATTTAAAAATTTTTTTGATCTCGTTCTCAAGTAACTCTAAAATTTTCCCATCTAAAGAAAATTCGTAAAAAATAGGCCTTTAAATTTGAGGTTGAAATGCCCACCAGATTTGTACTTTTCGACCTTAATTTAATTTCACACATTCACACATAAATGACCAGTTTGCCTGTTAAACATTTCGCCGTGGTAAAAGTGCTTCTTGCCCCATAATATCTTTTTGAAAAAAAATTTTTTCCCGTTAAAAATTTTTTGGGAAATTCTTTTGAAAAATTTTTTTTTTTTAAATTTTTTTTTTTTTCTTTTTTTTTATTTTTTTTTTTTAAAAATGACTCTTGACGGCACTGGTATACCTGGGTGAAAAATTGGATAATCGGCTTGTGCTGTACTAGCATTTTTTTATTCTTATAAAAGAAGAAATTATTTTCCCTCTTTTTTCTTTAGCATAACCCATTTTGCGTTTTAATGTTATAAACATTTAAAATGTCGCATGCCACCGGTAACGTCAATTGATAAACTTGTTTTCCAAGGTTATGGATTTATTTATATGAAATTAAAATATTTTTTTTTTTTAATAGCGGGATTTCAACAACATGAATAAATTTGGGAAAAACACAGAATATGAAGGGTGTTTCTTTAAAAAAAGTATACAATAAGTCAAAAACCGAAGATGCTCAATTTTTTTTAAGTAGAAATGCGTATTTTTAAAAATTTTTTTGAACTTTTTTTTAAATGGAATCCCCCCTATATTTTTTTATTAATGTATATGTTTTACGGGAATTCGGTGATATAGGGGTTGCTGGGTTTATTTCCGCGGTTCTGGGCAATTTTAAAAACTACATGATGTATAAGGTAGTTTCACCTAAATAACCTGGCTGCCACAGGTTACAGGTGCTTATTTGTCAAAGTTAGGAATTTTAAAAATACGTTTATTACTTTTTGGAGTAGTTTTATAATGGGGTTTTCATCAAAAGAACAGCTTAAAATAATATTATATGCTAAAAATGATATAATATATCTATTTTTAAACCAAGCAGCTAAATTACAATAAACGTAAAAAATTAAAATACAATACGAGGAAAAATATGGTGGTAATAAAAACACTTATAACAAGAAATTAAAATATTACTAATATTTTAAATGTTTTATATGACCCCCGTTATTTTCAAAACATGATCTATAACCCCTCCTTAGCCTTTCTAAGCTCGCCGATATTATTTGAGGTTCTTGGTTAAGACGATTAATTTCATTTACAATTTTTTCTGTCATTTCTTCCGTATTTGTGTTCCCATTTTGGTAAACGATATTCTTCAAGTGACCCCATAAAAAAGTGTCTAACATTGTAATATATGGACCATTAGGTGGCCCTCTAATAGTGCCATAATGTCCACCCCACTGATTGTATCAGCGATTGAGATACTTCACAACTTGACGAACAGCATGGGGCAGCGCTCCGTCTTCTTCTAAAATATCCTCAATATCGTTTTAAAGAAAATTTTGAGATATCTTTCTCCAGTTAAGGATCCCTCATAGAATATTGGCCCCATAATTCTATTATTAAGCACACCACACCAGACATGAAGAGAAAACCTCCTTAAATTTTTGAAAATTTCCCCCCAGCTGTGCGTATTGCGCGGTTAAACATTCCCCATGTAGTGAACGCGTAGCTTCATCCGTCTAAAGAATGTTTGAAACAGGGGATTGTTATCTTGTTCATGAAAATTAAAAATTGGAAAAAAATTGGGAAGTTCCTTAGTTTAGTGTTAAATACTGCACTGGAAGAATGTAATATGGGGAAAATACTTAAAATATTTCAGTGTTCTCTGAACCGTCGCATAGGTTACTCTTCTTTTTCAGGGCCATACCCAAGTATCTAACTGCGTCATAAATTTACTTTTTGGGATACAATGTAAAAATTTAGGGGAAACTCAATCCCCGATTCTTTTTCATTGTAGTTCTTTTTTTTAATATGTAACGATTTTGTTTCTTCGAATAAAAATTCAGTTTTAAAATCGTTTTTACTAAAAAATTTTGGGGAAATTTTCCAAACTTCTTGTGTTTCCTGGGTTTTCCCACATTTATAATGAGATTATAATTTTAAACCGTTCTTCTGAAAAACCCCAATATAAATCTACTTAAAAAATAATAGACTTTTTTTTAAAATCTTGACTTTACAAAAAGCACCTTTACTTTGGCACCAGGTTTTTTTTGGTGGAACTATCCTTATAGTATCAGCAGTTTTTTTTCAATTGCAGCAGAAACCCAAAGGGAAAAAAACCCCGCAACCCTTTCCCCAAATTTTTAAAATCTTTATCTATTGTATAAAAAAATACGGGGTATTTATTAAAAAAAAATTTCTCGTGCTGTAACTTTTTTGTTTTTGTTTCAAATGTTTCTCCATATTTGTTTTTTAAAAAAGTACAGGAAAGTTCAAAAATAAAGCCCTGTTTACTTTAAAATGAATAACCTTTTCTATAACTTTTGTTTTTGTTTTTGGGTTATAAAGAAGATATAAAAATACGTTTACATGTAAAATTTTACCAAGCTATTTTATAATTATTTTTATAATAGTGCTATGTGACATTTTGTATAAACTCACCGATCATAACTTACTACATCATGTGCTTTTAGCCGACGTTTAAAGAAAATATCACAAAAATCTTAAAATACCTCTTACATCTCGGACGTGCACAGGTAATTGTTTTCGAAGTATTGCGTCACTTCGAATAAAGGAAATGTCGTATTCGTGATATCTGTCGATAGTACCCGCAGGGGTTCGAACCGCAAATTGAAGGAAGACATAAAGGGAGTCTTAAAGCGATTCGATACAGTTTGTTACGCTCGGAAAAAACGTGTAAATGGTGCAGTAAAGTTCATCTACTTATAATTGAATTATAGTTTGATTTATTTGATAAATCCATTATTTAAATCATTTTACTAGATAATAGAAGATTTTTCAGGTAGAACCCACCTAGGTAAGGTTTTCCCCATGGGCCCCAGTTTTTTTTGAAAAAAATTTTTTTTTTTACTATAGGTACTAGTAAATTTTTCGTTACGCCTAAGTTTTTTTTTTATACCCTTTTTTATGTAACATTAAAAAAGGGCTATCGCATCACTAGGTGGTCGTCATGAAATTATTTTCTT